>VCDM03003257.1:0-32618 GCA_012977825.3 Pteromalus puparum
TGTTGATGTTGATTTAGATGACGATGATGGTGGCGAAGGACGAATGATGTGAGTGTGTAAGAGCGTCGTCTTCAGTGAATGATGGTGCTGTTGTTGTTGTTGTTGCTGCTGCTGTTGGTGCTGGCTGAAGGGATCCTGGCTAAAAAAGCGTCCAGGTCTTCCTCACCGCTGACGATGGTGGCCCTGTCCGAGTTGTTGGGGGACCGGACGAAGATTGTACCGTCCCTGACGTAGGACCTCCATCCGGGCCTACTCTTGACCTCCTGTCTGGTCCTGACGCGCAGTTTATGTATCTCTGGAGGAAGCAGCTCGTTGACGTTGATTAGCCCCTGATGGTTTGGGGCCTTTGCCTCCTCCAGGATACCTACGTCGAGCTCCGCCGTGTGCAGCTTGCCCTTCTTTATCTTCGCTCTGATGGTTGAGCGAGCGAGAGCATGAGAAGAGAGGGTGACAGCAATCGGTGGAAGTCTGCTGTCAGTAGCCTGGGTGTCAGCGGCCTCATTCACTCTTCCCATGATCCTTGCCCCGGCTATGTCCCTTTTGAGGACCGTGGGGTCAAGGGCAGACACCACAGCGAAGGCCAGCAGGTCAATGGATGTTTCCCTCGTGTAGCGCAGCCCTGTCAGAACAACGACGTTGTTGTTGTTGTTCCCCTGCTGCTGCTTGATCTTCAGCAGCTCCCTTCGGAGACTGGCAATTTCCGAGGGGACATTGTTAGAAGGGGAAACGTTGTCGGACGAGATGTGATGAGGGGTCTGCGCAGGAGGGGGCCTGGACGACAGATCTTCAACTTGTGCCCTTAGCTCCAGGATCGTCTGCTCTGCATTTGCTATGCGAGTTTGGAGCAAGGGCAGGTCGTCCAGGGCGATGAGTCGGTGCTCCAGTAGGCCCAACCTCGTCTCTAACCCCGAGAGTTTGGTGGAATTATCTCTCAAAGACATCGCCGCTTCATCTTGCCTCGCGCGGACGTCCTTTATTGCTGCAAGGATCTCCTGCAGAGTGACGTCCTTCCTTGCAGAGGAAGTTGCTGATGGACGCACCGGCGATTGGTTGCGCGAGGTGCTAGTCGAAGAGGGCGCTGATGTTGCTTTGGCCCTCTTGCCAGTCCTCTGCAACGTGCTGGCGTTGAGTGAAGCGTCTAGCTTGGCTCTGGTGTTTAAGTCAGCACACGTTGCACACGCGAGCGTCGGGACGCCTTTCAACACCACAGATCGAAAGGTTACGCAACGTGTGTGGAAGGAGTTGCGACAAACCTCGCACTGCTTCGGGTCCTTGGTTTGTATAGGCCTGTTGCAGTGTTCGCAGATGGTTTGGTACGCCTCCGTAACCTTCTCTCCTGTTACACTCATTCTTGCCGGCAACTTACTGGCAGTCGATAATGTAGAGCGTTGGAGTAGATGATCGTAGTTGGAAGTTACCGACAGAGAAATGAATGCTGAGCTCCTCACCAAATGGCAGTTGGAGGAGAATATGAGGAGAAAGAAGAGACAGAGAAACGCACCGACCCGTGTAGATGTTGACCGACGTAGATCTTCCCCGTCGTCTCGTGAGATGTCGCCTCGTGTGCTGATTGGAGAGTAGAGATGCAGGAAGAGCAAGAGAAAAGCGAAGCCAAGCCAAGCGAAACAATTTGAGGTTAGAGTTGAGTGCGAAAGTTGCAGTTGAGTTAACAGCGTGTGGTGAGTGCAGCCTCCAGCGAAAATTATGACAGGCTGAAGGTTGCAATAAGGAGCGTGCAACGAACTGTAAAAAAAAACACGCCCGAAGGCAAAAAGCAGCAGAATAGCAGTTCGAAAGAGGAGTGTCGAGTGAAGGCGTTTAGTACTTACGGAGAGCAGACGACAAGAGAGAGAGAGAGAGAGAGAGAGAGAGAGAGAGAGAGAGAGAGAGAGAGAGAGAGAGAGAGAGGGAGAGAGAGAGGGAGAGAGAGAGCATCACTGCACTATAACTGTACCTTAGCTGTCGGGTAATGAATGTGCATTACATTGGTCCATGCTGGAAACTGACTGAATAACAACATAATATTTGTTAGTATTGGTTCACATTCGAGAAAATTCGGTTTTAAAAATCCTTCAGAGTCATAAAAGCACATAGTTTTACATTTCCGGTTTAATTTATGCAACCAGCCAACAATTTTATTTGGCATTTCATCAATGTTTTCTACATTAGTCAACTGGATTTTGTGATATTGATTCACATTGTACTTGTTTTTAACAAATAGGATATTATAATCAAATGTTTCAATTTTATTTATTAAGAACTTTTTCCTTTTGTCGCACTCGCTGTTTTCATCGCAGTCCTTACTTTGAGCCACTATAAGAATACTCTTTATCACTTCTTCTAATAACTCGAAGGTTTCGACTTCTTGTAAGTAGGCTATTCATCTCGCTAAAAATCCTTCACTCCATCTTGACTGCTGTCAAAGCATTTCCATTTAGTAACGTTCTTTAAGAGGTTATTGCGATCACGTTTTATCTAACAAGCTGGAAGTAAAGATTTTCGTTTTTGCAAAATGTCGAAACAGTTGGCCAGATACTGGTTGTAAAAACAAACATTGTATAATAATGAAATAATATTTAATAGCGCTAAAAAGCAATCAGATACTTTATTGTCAGGTGTTGGTCCACCATCTTCTTCGACGCGTGATAGAAAATCAGATATCGTGTTAGTATTATGTGAATCAGAAAATACTTGCGTAACAGGGTAAATTTTGCCAGCAAAATTAACGACAATCACATATAAAAAAAAAATATTTTTCATCAATAATATTGATTTTTTTAATATAATTTCCAGAAGCGTCAATTAAAGTAACCACTCCAGGGAGTCTGCTGACTTCATTCCAAAACTTTATGTTCCTCAGTCCAATACATTACTATAAAAGGATAAGTAGAGCACATCTTGATTTCTGGTCTGTCATCCATCATCGCATGCAGGGATTCAATAGGTCTGCCAGGATATTTTTCCAACCGTAATTTTTCATCTACTGCTTCTTGTTTCAACTTCGCGTATACTAAGGAATTGCTAAGTAAAGCTGGAATTAGATCAGAATCATCCATAGGACGATTTGCTTTTTCAAGTTTAAATTGCTTCGATTTCATATTCTGCAATGACTCTTTGGCCTTCTTTCGCCGTTCTTCTGCTGAAAACCTTTTTCTATTAGTAGGATGAGGAATTTTGGAAATGTCAACTGTTTGTATGTTGATTGTCACAGATGAATCAGTTTCTGATGGTTTATTCTTACAGCTACTGGTAAATTTGGCACCACATAAAACACAATAACTATAAAAATATTAATATGGTTCATCCTACCTTTTAAAAATTCGGTTTTTTACCAATTTATACAAACAGGTTGCCTTTTTTGCTCTCCACATTTTGTCAGCGATACAATGAGTCCATCCTGCATGATGATTTATTTTCTCGTATACTCTACTATAAAAACAATTCTGATATTAAGCAATATATAACGTTAAAGGAAGCTACGTACCAAAGAATTAGCAGTGGTTTTTCCCAAGTCTTCCAGTTTAAAACTATGTCGTGACTATTTTTTTTTCAGATGAATTATCATCGTCTTCACTGTCATGATAATCACTATCATGATAATCACTATAATTGCCATCGTTAGATTCTGAACAATAATCCATTTTGACTGTGAAAAGATTCTTGAATTCAAAATTAATGGTTTGATTTTCATGTCAAATATAAACTAGATGTATGTTTATGAGTAAGAGGCTTACTTGCTTTTAAATTTAATAAACTGGGCAAACACGCATAACCAATCAATGATTCCAAAATTAAGTATACTTAAAAAAAGGGAAAAATGGTAATCACTTGTTAGGATTAAAAGCCATAAAATCAAAGGTCAAAGTGTGATGCTACTATATTTCATTACTTTTCAGTCCAACAATACAAATTGATGCATAGTAGAGCGTAATAGTTTACAGGCTCAGCTGTTGCTTAGGCGTCAGTAGAGAAAAAGGTGTTGTTTACAATATACACACTGTTGACACAATCAAATTGCAAGATGACCTTAAAAGTAGCAGCTTACTAATAATTGTATTTCTGCGTAATCTGTAAAAATAAAATAAGCTGTCTTCAAATAGCACTTGGTTACTTATTTATAGAAGAAATATTACAATCTAAAGCACATTAAGTCATTGTATTTGTGAAAGAATAGTTAAAAGCCGTATGACTCACCTGTTTTAACCATGGGAAGTGCCTTGTAACAGACGGTTGATTAAATGTCATTCAGCGTACACGATGAGATGCAACCATGAGATGAGGAGTGAACCAGCTCTACTAGAGTATACGATGAGATAAACATACACCTGTCAGCCAAGATCCAAAGTTAAGGTCTGTAAAAAAAGTATATTAAAAGTTGTTTCAGACTTTGAAAGCGCTTCAGAAGTTTCTTCGAAGGACACAAGAGAAAAGACAGTGTAACTACAAAAAATACAGTCAGAAGAGCTTTTAAAAAAATTGAATATAATTTGCAAATTCAGGATTTGAAATATGGTAGCTTAATCAGTTACTCAATTTATACGTTTAAACGGTGCTTTCTGATTATCAGATAGTACTAAAGTTCTACAGCGATGAGCTTTACTGTAATGATTTCCAGTGGTTCAGTTCTACGATAAGGTACAAACACAAATCTTGTAGATGATGTTCGCCTGGCAAATGATCTGTGGAAAAGACATCATAATAAGGTTTTAATAATCACTTGGTACAAAAAAAACCGCTGCCAATTCATTGGCACGTAGCTTCCTCTAACTAAATTTATAGTTTCGATAAATAGAATATTGTTTTAATTTACAGTATATTTATGTATTTTAAATGTTAACGAATAAATTTTTCCTAAATATCAGTATAGGGAGAAACTTTGACGACAAGCAACGACACCCTTATAAGAGAAAGTAAAATTTTCGGGAAAAATCAGTTTTTACATTTACGTTTAAAATTTTAACAGCATATAGCTTTGCTTATAGTAAATTACCAAATGAAATTTTGCATTCAAATACATAAATTTAGAGATTTATTTATTTATTTATTTATTTATTTATTTAAACCAGTGAATATTTTATAGAGCTTTAGTCGTACGACCAATACCCGAAAACCCCACCAAGGTAAACAGTGTTACCTAATTGCAGGACCGGGATGTACAGAAAAAAAAGAAAATACATATATAAAAAAATAAAAAAACTTATAAACTAAATTCTTACAAACTAGGAAACATTTCATAATTTATATAATTTTCATATTCAATTAGTAACAATGTTAGTACTATAAGTTGGCTATAGCATTATTACTACACTTTGCATAATAATACTATATATGGACATTACCATTATTTTTCATACTATTTATATTTATATACAGTATCTCAGTCTATCGACTAACAGTTTGTTTTTGTCCAGTTTTTAATCAATTTCATTTGAGCATATTCTTCAATATTTACACTTTTTAGATTATTTGGTAGAGCATTGAAGACTACTATGGCCTTTTTAAAACTATTCTTATCACTTATTCTTTTCTTGTTTTTGGGTATAATAATACTTTTGTTTCTTGTTACACTTTCCAACGTAAGGAATTGCGTTTTAAGGTCATCATAGTGCAGTCTCAAAGCTTCAAAACAGAAAAGTTGTACAATATTTAGGGGATTGTCTTCGACTATGAAATTGTTTTTATTTACTATTTTTAATATTTTTTTTGTAAGTTCTGTAGTATATCTAGGTTATTCTTATATGCACCTCCCCAGGCTATGATTCCATAGCTTATTACGCTATGAAAAAACGCGTAATAGACCATACGTAGAGTTTCAACTGTCATTGTTCTCGCAATTTTATAAAATATATATACAAGGTATTTTATTTTTTTGACTATGTATTGGATGTGTTTGTTCCAATTTAAGTTGTAATCAATGACAATATCAAGATATTTAGCACTTTCGACTCGGGTAATATTTTTGTCTCTTATTTTAATATTTGTTTGTGCAGGTACACTATGAACGTAGCTACCGAAAGTCATACAAACAGTTTTATCTACATTTAATGATAATTTATTTAGTGCTAGCCACTTAGATATTACTCCTAAATAATTATTCATATTATTTTGTGCATCATCCCAATCTTTCCCTGTCGCCACTATTACTCCCGCAAGATATCATTAATATACAGGACAAATAGCAATGGTCCTAGGATAGTACCCTGTGGGACTCCTGTATTTACTAATAAAAATTCGCTATCCTTTCCATCAACTTTTACTCTTTGGTATCTATTATTAAGATAGTTTGCAAGGAGATCCAACGCCAGGCCTCTGATCCCAATACAATACAGTTTGTCCAACAATATATGGTGGTCAACCATATCAAAAGCTTTCGCCAAATCCAGAAAGGTTACGATTGTTGGTATTTGTTTATCTACAGTGTTATACAGGATGTTCATTAACTTATTTAGAATCTTTGGTGCCAATCTTCCTCATAAAACCAAATTGTTTCTCGGATATTATATTATGTTCTTCTACAAAATCATATACTCGGTTATAGATAATTCTCTTGAAAATCTTAGCAATATTTGATATGAGAGAGATTGATTTATAATTTGTTATGTTGAACTTTTCACCCGATTTGTATATTGGCGTAATTTCGGCCTGTTTGAGTGAATCAGGCCAAATTGCTTGTTGATACACAGATTGAGAATATGCGTTAGCGGTTCAGCAATGTAGTTACACATTACCTTTAGAGTCTTGGCATTGATTTTATCAACGCCACCATTTTTTAATTTTAGATTATTTATTGTAGTTTTTACTTCTATCGAATTAGTAGGTTTAAGAAAAATAGAATTTGGATTCATTTCGGGCAATTTGAGTTTCGCATTCTTTGGTTTTTCAATATCATCACTTAATTTACGTCCTATCTCGCAGAAAAATTTGTTCATATTGTCCGCTATCTCTGCTTTCTCAGTGATTTTATTTTCATTAATCTTTATATAATTTATGGCGTTATCATTGGATTTTTTTACCTATTTTATTGTTTATGATTTCCCATAGTTTTTTAGGATTATTGGCATTTTTTTCAACGAGGCTTTTTTCATATCTAATTTTGGCATCTTTAATAAGCTTGTCTAAAGTTTTTGCATAAGTTTTGTATTCATGCTTAAGTTGTTCATTATTAATATCCATTTGCCATAATTTATATAAAAATTCTTTTGTTTCGCATGACTTAACGGTAGCATTTGTGATCCAGTTTTTATTTTCTGTTACGTTTGCTAATTTTCTATAATTTATATATGCTGTCGGTTTGTTATCTTCGATTTTCATTTTATCAAGTGCAATAAATATTGGGTAATGGTCAGTTATTAATAATTTAAGTTTGTAACTTACTGCATTTAGGTTATCAGTTTTTATAAAATATTGTCAATGCAGGATCCTTTTGATATTCCTGTAGGCGGCCGTGTGATACCAACAAAATCCGGTATATATCCTTTTTCAAAGAAATTGCACAAAAATTCTTGACTTGCCTTATCGTACTCTAATAGATCATCATTAAAATCTCCTATTACTAGATGATTTTTGATAATTTTCTTTTTCATTCATAACGAGTTGCCTTGTGTGCACTCGTTACGTCCCTCTCTCCCCTATACTATATCATCATATTATAATAAATATATTCTATCTGTAAATATTCTTATAAAACATTCCTTTCAGCAGCAGGTAAGTGAGAGGAGCAGACAGCCATAACACAGAGAGAGAGAGAGAGAGAGAGAGATGCGCGTAGTGTGTATGTGCGTGTGGCACCGTCTGCGAGAATGAGAGAGAGAGAGGGAGAGAGATTGCACTGACCACGCGGTCGCGCTTCGTGCCGCGACACTTAGGAGTATAGCGCCGAGCTGTTAAGTCGTGCCGTCACCACTACTTTTGTTTCCGCGACTACGCGTACTAAAAGCGATATTCGTGCGTGCGTTCGTCTCTCGGAGGACTGTAGCTGCAACCGTGACCAGGTTCTTCGTGTGTCGCTGGGAATCGTCCAGGTACTGTTCAGCCCCGCGTGTCAGGCTCGAGCAGTGCATTTGCTTGCCGCTCGACTTCTCGCTGCACCCGGGCACACACGAGGCTTTGAGGCGTCCGTCCTGCTGTCCAGCGTTGGGCCCTGGTCATCCGTCCTGCGCCGCTCCGGTCGAAGTCACGAGGCGCTTATCAAGTTCTACGAAGCACTTCTGTAAGTACCTGCCCGATTGCAATACTCTCTCTCTCTCTCTCTCTCTCTCTCTCTCTCTCTCTCGGCATTATTCGCCCTGCTCCGCCTCTCTTACTCTGCGCTGCTTTTGTACTGATTTCGAGTCTTTACATAAAGAGAAACTTTGCTATTACTCGGCTTGTGTCTGTTGGAAAATGAGGTAAAGCAGAGGATTACAATAAATAATGATTTATTATTTGTTTTCTTCTATGTACAGCTACTATATAACGCCGTGTACACCATGTGTACTGTACGACGGGTCGGAACCAAGAGAGCGATGTGCGAGACTCGTCTAGTCTCGACACCGCAAGTAGTCATGTGACTCACACTCATACGCGAGAGGGGATACCTGCATGTGTGCGCTCCCTCACACACTCGTTAACGCGCTCACTCATTCTAGCGCGAACTATACTACACATACAGTCAAATGTACTATATTCTCAATACGCCTCCTTACATTTGTACTGTACATTATATTTTTACATTTAACAACATTCTGAATTTTTCAAATTTTTCTCTACAGAGAGCTTTTGTAAAAATGTCCGCAACATTTTCATTAGTATCAATTTTACAAACTTCAATCAATTTATCTTTCACGCTTTGATGTACAGTATGATGATGAATCTCAATATGCTTAGAATTTTTCGTAAAATTACCGTTATTTGCAATGTTTATTGCACCTGAATTGTCTTCATAAATTTTAATCGGTTCTGCAATATTTATTTCGAATATCTTTACCAACTCTCTGATGTATTCTAGTTCGCTTACAGATTCGGATAGGGCTACATATTCTGCGTATGTCGACGCTTTAGTTACACATTTTTGTTTTCTTGACTTCCAGTCAATTACACTTTCGAACATTCTTATAACATAACCTGTCGTAGATTTTCTATCAATAATATCAGCAGCCCAATCTGCATCCACATAGCAGTCGATTATATTACAATTTTCTTTCCTTTTATAATTTAAACATAAGTCTTTCGTTAAATACAAATATCTTAGGTATATCTTTCCCCTCCGTAAGCATACTTCCAAGAGTCTGTCACTAACAATCTAATACCTATTAAGTATTTACGCCTAAACACTTTATCTGGTTGTATTTCGAACTTATATAAATAAAGCACCATCAAGTTCAAAAAGAAAAATTATACTTAATATTTGACTCGCATTTTCAGATTTCTCAAGTGTCAATGTTTGTATCCAAGGCAGTGCTAAATTATTTACTTATTTTCTATTTGATATTCTACATGCTGTGACTCTTTATGTTATTTAGTTGGCTTAGTGTCACAGAAGGGAACTGGGTAGGTGGGGTGCTCTGGGAGACGCAGAACGCAGAGCTTGGGCGAAGTGATAAGTTTTATTGCGAAGACACGGACGAGAAGCTCCGCTCTCGCTCGTATCGCCGGTGACTGCCCGCTCGGCTGTCGACGCGACCGTCGGCGGACGAGCGGCTCACACGCTGGCAAAGATGCACACGCTGCATCCTCGCGTGAGAACTCGCAGGCAACGCGTTTCCTGCTGACGATGCTCTGGCGCATCGTCGGCAGCAGCATTCGGAGATCCACCGGAGCGCTATGGCTCAGTCCGGGACATTAGTTTATTTTACAATTCGTTATAATCTATTTTCTATATTTATCCTAAATAATCTTTATTTCTCCTAGGTCTTTCATTTTAAATTTATTCATTACATTTTCTTCAGACTTTGAAATTTTTTCTTGCTTTACAACAGATCAATAAGTCATCTGACATATCACGAAAAGATATAAAACATCATCTCCTTTTCCATAGGTATACAAGCAATTATCAGCATTGCTTCTTTTAAACTTTAATTTCGCTAAGTATTCATCAAAGCATTCGTACCATTTTCTTGGACTTTCTCGTAGTCCATACAGCGCTTTAAACAATTTACAAACTTTGTTTGTTCCATCATTGTAACCTTTTGGTTGATTGACGTATACCTCTGAGCTTACTTTACCATTTAAGAATGCTGTTACAACGTCCATCTGTTCTATAATTAATCCGAATTGACAACAATAAGAAAGCAAAATTTTTAATGTTTGCGTTTTTGCTACTGGAGCGTATATGTCATCAATACCATTCGTTTGTTGAATACCTCTTACTACTAACCTAGCTTTAAATATATCATTAGCCTTTTTTGTGTAAACCCATTTCACGTCTAGTACCTCTTTTCCTTTTTGTTTCTCAACTAATTTCCATGTTTCATTTTCATACAAGCTATTCATTTCTTTATCCATAGCATTTTTCCAACTATCGCATTCATCGCTATTCATCGCCTCCTCAAATGTACAAGGTGTATCTACTCTACAATAATATACGGATACTCTATTAGTACTATTTTCCGGATATCTTATCGGACTCTTTTTTACACGTGTTGATCGACGTGGAGTATTTGGTTTCAAACTATTTTTATCGATATTCTTTACATTTGTTTCATCTTTTTCGGTTACATTTTATTTTCATCTGCGCTATCAAATACATCATCATCTATTGAAATAATCGTCGATAAATGAAACAAAATATTTTTCACCGTTTGGACCCGGGGTCTTGAAGCTACCACAAACATCAGTGTGTATAACCTCTAAGATATCTTTCGCTCTTGTTCTGTTATTTTTAAACGGTAAATTATGCATTTTATTCTCTATGCAAATTTTGCATTTTAATATTTCCGATTCAAACTCAGTTGGAATACCCGTCACCAATTGTTTTCTACTTAAAAAATTTAAATAGCCAAAATTCACATGCCCTAGCATTCTATGCCACTTTTCTTTTTTACTCATTTTACCATTAATATACTGAGCATTGTTTACAATTTTTTGTTCAATTTCCAATCTACTCGTAATTTTATATGTACGATTTTCTTTATACGCTACTGCTATTAATCTCTCTTTTTCATCAATTATTTTAGATATATTTCCTTTAGAAATAATCGTATTCGTATCTGTCAATTTCGCGTAGCTAATTAAATTTGTGTTCATTTCTTTTACGTATAAAACATTTTTCATTTCTACTTTGTTTTCTTTCCCAAATGCTCTGAAATAACTTACAACATTCCCAATTTTAGTTGCTTCTAACTCACTACTATCTCCTAAATAGATTTTAATCGGTTTCTTTAAAACAATGCAATTTTCGAAATAACTATCATCATTTATAATGTGGTATGAACATCCACTATCTAGCAACCAATTTATTTCATTACCTATAGTCTTTTTATTTCGCGCCGCATGCGCTGTTGCTATCCAGGCGCTGACGTCGGACCCACTCGGTTGACTCGTACTGGCGCCTTGCTGCTGCTGACGGAAGTTGCCGCGCCCTCTGCCGTAGTTGCTTCTTCTTCCTTTGCCTCTGCTTCTGCTGCTACCGCGGCCACGTGTTGAACCTCGCCATGTTCCGCCGCTGTGCGCTGCTTGACCGCCATATTTGCACTATCTTGCGAAGTGACCGGGTTTTCCACATTTGTAGCATCTTTCTTTGTTCGCGGCAAAAACGTTTGATTTTCTTTCGGAATCTTCATTGCCGTGTTTCATCTCGGAAAGCTTAATTTTATTTTTCACGTTATCAGCTGTCTGATCTTCTTCCTTCAGCGTATCGATTAAATCACCTATGTAGCTGTACGATTCTGGCAACGTGTTCAGCATATAGTTTAATTTTTCTTTTTCACTTATATTGGCACCTGCGCCTTTCAAATCATTCACTGCTTTCTCAAAATCACTAAAGAATGACGCCGTGTCACTATAATTATTTAATCTTATTTTTTCAAGTCTGTTCCTGCATACAATTTGCAGTGCTGTAGATTTTTTCAAATACATACTGTCTAGCTTCTTCATTATGCCAAACGCAGTAGTCTCTTCGCACACGAACTCTAATTGCTTATTCGAAATAGCACAATAAATTATGTTAATCGCCTTCAAGTCATTATCATCCCATGTTTCGCTTGCTCCTGTTGAGGGCTTTTCTTTGTCTATTACTTCATGACACTTTTTTAATTTTAGAAACATCGTTATTCTCTTCTTCCACATGTTGTAATCCTCTCCATCAAACACCGGTATAGCAAATTCTTTCTTCTCCATTTCGTCTCCTTGAAACTCGATTTTCTCTTCTATTTCAGAATTCTCTTCAATTTCTAGTTGATTCTCGAACGTTCCTTCGTGTTCAGAATCTTCCTCTTTAATTTTCTTCGTTTCCGGCGTCTCTCGGTTTTCCATGCACTCTGCCACGTGTTTCACATGTACTTTTTAATCCGCGTGCATCACACTGATTTTACGATTTTTCCAAAAAATCTTTCTACTAATCAATAGTCCTTTTGTTTAGCTATTTATGCTCACTTGTATTTTTCTTCTTATATTATTGAAACACTTTGATTTTTCACTTTGAAAAATTTCTTCAATTTTCACTTAAAATCTCTCATATGACTCATATGAGTACATATGCGGGATAAAATACTATACTTAACCAACGATCTGCTACCATGTTGGAAAATGAGGTAAAGCAGAGGATTACAATAAATAATGATTTATTATTTGTTTTCTTCTATGTACAGCTACTATATAACGCCGTGTACACCATGTGTACTGTACGACGGGTCGGAACCAAGAGAGCGATGTGCGAGACTCGTCTAGTCTCGACACCGCAAGTAGTCATGTGACTCACACTCATACGCGAGAGGGGATACCTGCATGTGTGCGCTCCCTCACACACTCGTTAACGCGCTTACTCATTCTAGCGCTAACTATACTATACATACAGTCAAATGTACTATATTCTCAATAGTGTCACTTGGCTCCTGACTCTATCCATTCTCATGCGATTCTCTCTTAGTTTATCTCGCGAACTAGCTACGTAGCCAAATTACTCACGAGGCCTCCGCGGGCTCACGTGCACGAGGACGTGCACGTACAGCAAACTGCGCTACGGGCCAGGCTTCGCATAGCCTTCAAGAAGCCTGCAACTAGCTGCTACATACTTTTCCTCTCGCTTATTCACCGACCAGTGGATGCGCCACTGATCACTTATACACGGGTACGGACTCCGTCGTTTTCTAATAGCCCGGTCTGAATCCCCGTTATACATTAAGTATTTGTTTAGATTTAATATGAATTCGCTCTTAGGTATTTCATGCGATCTATACATAGCGGAGATTTCAATGTTGTTGCTATTAGTCAACTTAATTCTAGTATTTACAATCTTAATCCTACCCTGTTGCACAATTTCAGTGCTTTCAAACTATGTTCTTATTTACAAAAACAACTACTCCGTCATTTCTATTGATCCCACTATTGTTATAGTAGGACTTATATTCATAATTGGTGCCGATTAATTCATACATATTGATATTTACTTGTTCAAAAGTTTCAGTGCAAATAACAACTGCTGATTTGACTAAAAAGCTTTCAAAAAATATTTTAACTTTGTCAAAATTCACGTTTAAGCTTCTTACGTTTATGTGCATATCTAAGTCATTTCTAGGCACGACCGCGACACGGAAGTGCCTTATAGTTTCGTGCGCGAAAAATGTGTGAGATGCAATATCTCACGCAATTTTCGACCGATCGGGCTGAAATTTTAGGAGCAGTCTCCTCTCGCACAAACTAAAAAAAACTATTTTCTTTTATCCTGATCCTCTACGTTGTTTTGAAATGCGGGCACAATTTGTTTCATTTTACATGTAATTACATATAATTTTTAATAAAAATATTGTTGTGATGCAATTATCTCTGAGAGACTTTAGTCAATCCGGCTAAAAATTTTTTTTGGAAACTCCTCTCATGATAGTTAGGTGCCGCTCCTATTTTGGACTTGATCCTGCACATATACGCATAATGCGGTCACCTTCAAAAATCGCTAAAAACGGTTTTTTAGCTGTAACTCGAATTCTAAGCATAATACAAAAAAAAGTTAAATGGAAAAGTTGTAGATCTTTGAAAAAGACAACTTTTTTCTATTTACATAAAATTATGAAAATGCTTAGAACTCGAGTTAACAGCCCAAAATCGATTTTTTACAGCTAAAAAACCAATTATTTGCCATAAAACTTTTCGGATTTACGTTTTATATAAAAATGTTAACTGTTAAAGTTATGAACAATTTTAAAATACAACTTTTTACCGTAGCGAAGATATTTTTTAACACTTTTTGTTATACAACATACCTAGAAGCGATTTTTTGATACATAAATTCAATAATAACTTCGCTGTATCATGTCCTATCTGACCCAGTGCGAAAAATGTGTGAGATTCGATATCTCAGCCTGCTCTGAGAAGCCTGACACGTCCCTCTAAACTATGCTATTATAATACATTTTTTAAATGAAACCCTATTACTAAATCAAATCTTGATAAAATCTTGAATATTCTGTTAACTATCTTTAAAATCCTCTTGAAAATGCTCTTGAGTCCTTCCATGTTAAATTGTTTTTTTTTTTCACCTTCAAGAAAAAAAGAATTTAATTAATAAAACTAGAAAATAATGATTGTATAATTTAATTAACTGTCAAAGAAAAACCAGCCTCTAAAATACATGATTATAGATACGTATAGTAGAAGTATAGTAGTGCCATAGTCTTGAATGAATTTACGTTCCAACTCCAAGATTTTGATAGCTCAATTATCAACACCATCAGTATCCTCAGGTTGACTCCGGTAGACGCAGTTGATCATGATCCAACAAATGCAGAAGTTTTTATACACATAGGCATACAGAAAAATATTACAAAATCAAACTCATAAATAATTATTAAGAGATTCAGACCTCTGATCTCTGCATAAAAATTTGAAACGAGGCAGCTTCTAAGTATGAATACCGTCAAACCACATGTCTCAGTCACATAATTCACATTTACAAACAGAAGATTATCATCATGAACACTGAAAAGGTATCCGCGAGCCATTAGACATCAGTTTACTGAACTTATCATAGGGGACAAAGCGTTTCAAGTTAAAACTTTTTGAAGATACAATATAAATTCGACATACAGTTCAAGTTTATTCTAATATTTCCAAAATTACCTTGTCAGATAGTATAAATCCATATCCAGATTCGTATTAAAATAGTTGAAGTATCCAAGAACGCCAGCCAATACTCCAAGACATCAATTCAGTTGCAAGATCGTCTCAAGGTGATCCAATCAGCTGGCAACGCCAAACAGGACTGCCGGATAGTAGAAATAGAGCTCCAGGATCATTCGCAGGTGGCTGAGCCAGCTAGAAACGCCAACCAGCACTTGCAGAAAGTTCAAATGTAATTCTAAGGTTGTCTCCTGGTGATGACACCAGCCAGAGATGCCAAGCAACACGATCAGATCCCATAAATCCAGCTCCAGAGTCGTATTGAGGCTGTTGAAGTACCTTGAAACGCCAACCAGCACCACCAGAGAGAAAGTACAACTCTAAAAAACAGATCACAAAATTACACTGATTATACTGCACATAACACAATAGATATCTGTTATAAACATAATGAACACAGGAAATAGAACAAAGGAAAACCAGTCGTAGATCTTATGCGATAGTGAATCTTTATCCAAGCAGCATCTTGCAAGAAGAATGTATCAGCACATCAATTGAATGCGCAGGAGCAGCATTCGCAGGAGTACTCCAATCCAAAAAACAAAGGATAACCTCCAAGCAAAAGCTCAAGTTTCTTGTTGGAGCTACATGTCTTTCTATACTGCAGCACTCCTTCATGAACTGACACTCACACTGTTCACAAATCGCATCGTCGGTGCCATTCCGGGTGCATCACTTTTGAACACCTTTTGCACTGTCTTACAAAGCAACAACCGCGAGCAGCTGATCCGCGAGCGGGATCGCGGTGAGCAGATGTTGCTTGTAAACACGTATAGGCACCATAGCAGCACTTCTATTCTGATTTTAAAACTACATATAACATTGCTGCATCGCGTCATTGTTTCCGTTTTTTTTCTACGCGCTCACTTATATCGCCGAAAAGTTAAACAAAGCAAAACATTGCGGTTAGCGAAGGCCGGGAGGCAGCTTCAAAACGTCAAAACACACACGGCAGACGGCTGCATGGGTATTTTGGCAACCAGTCGCCAGATTGACGCAAAGCGATGCAAGGCGGCAAGCTACATAGCGGCCGAAGGCCGCGTTGTGTCGCGCTAGTTGCTACTTATAGCCTTATTTATATCGTCAATACCACTGTATGTTTTTTCTTTTTGCACTGGATCTCTTTGTATAAGTTCAAGATAATCAAAAGTATCCATACTTTTAAGAACTATGCAGTTTTGCTATTTTTTGACCTTAAATCCCTTTGGTGTGCAGATGGCAGTTGTTTTGTATGTTTTGCTGTTCTTGGGTTGGCTGAGGTGTTGATGTTTGTTCAATCTTGGGTGGGCTTTGAGTTTCTTTAGTAGATTCCTGCTCATGGTAAACTTGGAGTGTCGTCGGTAAAGTAGGTCTCACCAGATAGTCAGGAGACTCAATATACATGTTTATTTTTTTCATAAAAAGCTGCATTTTATTGGATCACTAGGATCATGTTTGATGTCCAGATTTGTCTTATATTTGCAGTTGGAGTATAAACAATTTAAGCATTTCATAGTATTACTTTTGCAGGTACTTGTCTTGTGTTCAGTGCACATTTAAAATATGCACTGGTGTTGTTGCATTTTTTTGATGCTATGCCCAAACCTACTGCAGTTATAGCATGGTTTTATGTTTATTAAGTCTTAGACTTTGCAATTCTGGTATCCCACAAAAATCTTGCTTTTGTTTTCTTTGACATATTTATGTATTTCAGTAGGAACCTCCATTAGGACTGTAGTTAGATTATTGTGATTATTTTTGTACATGTGTACAACTATACCTTTATTTTCAAAACTACTAAAATTTCTTTTGTTAATGTCCTCTTCGATATGTTGTTCCACAAGGCCCTTGTAGTTGTCGATTCCAACAATTTTAATCATTGGATTTTTAATTCATCTTTTGTAATTTCACAGACACCATCGAGGTTATGTTTTAGAATCTCTTCGGTTGGTAAAACACTCTCACTATTTGGACAGGAGATGACGAGATCTTTCTTTTTGTTGACGAACAGGTTTGTAGTTTGGATCTTTTTTTCACCAGTAAAGCACTGAATAACTTTAGCCTTAACGTCCACTAGTTTGTGACTATCATTTTTCACTGTTAACTTTGGCACTTTTTTTGGAGTGGCTTTTGAAAACTGGTTATCTTAGCGTAGGACAAGTTTGCTGGTGACTTGTCTTTTTGCTTCATTTCAATTTTCTCTTTAAGCATTGTGTTCTTTTCGATTAGTTTAGTGACTGACTGCTTTAGCAAAAAGTTTTCATTTTTTACCAGTTTGTACTTTTCTCCAACTTCAATATCAAGTGAGTCATGTATTGGACTTGAAGTATTAAGAGTTAATTCCTTATATCTTCTAATTTGGTTAGTTTAATTTGTGCAATCAATAATCTCACTTGGTCGTTTAGGCTTTCCTCTTCAATTTTTGAGGTTAGGTTTATGTTGCCATGTTCTGGAAAGATTATTAGATTTTTAGTAAGAGACTTGCACTCGCTTTGTTGCTCTGCTAGACAATTTCGGTGATACACAGCATCACATATAATGCAGACCACTGACGTACTTGTTTTTTGCTGGTGACAAGCAAAATTACTAACGCACTTGTCGGGAGGGAACCGCGCTCCCGCCATGTTGATATGAAAAATGATATGAAAAATCAAACAATTTAAAAAAAAAATTAATTCCTTAATGTCTTAAGAACCATAGGGGTTTCAAAGATGCGCAATAAACTTAGCCAAAACGTATAAAATATCTACCTTTACCTAAAATGTCAAGTGTTCATTTTCTTCGTTTTCTGTTTATTACTGCAAAAATAAGTAGTCTAATCACTTGAAATTTTAATGAAATATAGTTTGACACGTGACCCATCAACACGATTTTTTTCGTGAGGTTATGATGTTTAGTTTCAGAGATATGAATTAAAAAAAACACCTTTTTCATTTTATCTGCCAAACGGAAAAGTCGATCCCGAGGACCAATAGGGAAAAAGTAAATAATTTTATTATCTTTCAAATGCATTTTAGCTGAATTGTTTGTAACAATAGGATGATTGAAAAAAACGCAAAATAGTGTTTTTCAAAGATCAAAAAATAGCCAAAAAAGTAATTAAAAAAATAAAAAATAACTGTTTTTCCCAAATTTGGAATCCAAAAATAGATATGCATGTCGAATTTGATCCATATTGACGGAAAAGTTCGAGAAATATTACGGTATACACACACATACACACACACACGCGCGCGCGCGCACGCACGTTCACACAAACACACACACACACACACGCGTGAGCCTGCAACCCCGTATGTGGCGCGTCCCCTGGGTGGTGGATAGGGTAATGCCCATCGGCAAGTAGAGGCTTCCTCAACGTGTCAGGGGGTAGAGCAGAAATAAAATATATTTCGTGGACCAACAGGCCGCCGTATTTGCCGTGCGATGCGACCAGTAAGCTGCCAAAAGGAGATCCTAGATAGGAAGGCGATCCGAGGTTGCGCGCCGAAGTGACCTGAACTATGTTTTGCTTCTGCTGACGGCAAGACGGGAGGCCGGTTACCTAGCTAGCACCGGTCAATCGGCTTGAGCGAGTGCTTGCTGTAGTGTGACGCCCACCGGAAACTCTCCAGAAAAGCAATCACCTTGGTTCGGGGTAAAGGGCTCGAGAGAGCAGAGGTGGGCTAGTGCGACAGCGCGCGCTATACTCTGGTATGATGTATTCAGTCTGGTACCGCCATCGGTCAGGTACCGGGGCCATGTCAGTTGCCTCCATAGACGGGGGGATCTAGGGGGTCGGAAACATGTCGGGATGAAGAACACTATTTGCAACATGGAGAAGAAATACGAACTTGAAGGGGAGACAAAGAAGGATCTGGAAGTATTCACACTAAAGGTGCCAGAATCGCAAGATGGTGGATTTGCAACCCACAAAACAAGCAGCAACATCAGTATATGCAGTGCCGTAAGTGCTGCTGATTACCAGGATGAGAACAATACATCGGAAGGCAAACAGCAGGTTACAGAAAATAGCAATACGCCAGGTGATGTGGATGAGGAAAAGAGGATGCTTGAGACCTGAAATAGAATTCAGATAGCAGCGGTTTATGAGCAGAGGCTACTGGAGACGATCGAAGGGTACTTGGAAAGCGCATACGAAGTTGCGTACACCGCACACAATTTTCACAAGTGCGTGAAAAATGACCTACAACAAGTGCAGCGGAGCATGAAACGACTAAGTAGCGTAAGAGAAGGCACGAAAAAAAGTTTTGGCTAGCTTTGGGCTGATAGTACACAACAAACCCAGTTCCAGGCTGCGGACAAGCGCCCAGTCACAGGATCCGCAGACATCTAGAGCAGATAGGAAAAGGAAAGAGCGTTCACCTCAACAAGAGTCTTCCTCAAAAGAAAAGAAGGGCGAGAAACAGAGACTTGCGTCCCAACAGGAGAGGAAGACGGCGAAGTCCAGCGAGTCACAACTATTAGTGCCTAAGCCGACCACGCAGGCAGGCTAGCAAACAGTGAAAACAAGGCGTACGAGGGGAAAAAATAGAGAAGAAGAAGGCAATGGTAAAAAGGCAAGAGAAAGAAGTGAGTTACTACGGGCAAGACAAACCCGACCAGATGCCCTTATCATAAAGGCTGCTCAAAGGAGCCTATATGCGGAAATCTTAAAAAAGATGAAGGCAGAGCCTAGGCTGAAGATGCTAGGAGACAATGTAAACAGAGTACGCAGGGCGGCGGCTGGTGACCTGCTTTTTGAACTCCAGCGCTCTGCTAAAAGAAAGGCAACGGAACTTTGGCAAGTGGCGCAAGAAGTCCTAGAAGAAGGTACTATGATAAGAACACTGCAAGATACAGAGGTCTTTGAAATAAAGGACCTCGATGTATTAACCACTAAGGAGGACATCTTAAAAGCACTGCAAAGGAAGTGCCGAGTTAGCAGCGAAACTGCTGTGAATGAGACAGCAGTAAAGTCAATGCAGAAGGCATATAGCGATACGGAGACCGCGGTCATCCAAATGTCAGCACAAACGGCTAAACAGATGATAGCAAAACAAAAAATCAAGATAGGATGGGTAGTCTGTAGAATATGGGAGGTACAACGGGGGACGCGGCCATGTAGGTGCTATAAATACCTAGGCTTTGGTCATAGTAGATGATAGTGCAGTTAAACCTAGACCACTGTGAGACAACACAAGACCTACTGAACTAGTGCGTCCGTGAGAAAAAGGTAGATATCGCCATTGTGTGCAAACAGTATATGGATCTAGATGAACCATTGTGGAAAATGGACATTAGAGGTAAGGCAGCAATCTGGGCTTGTGGAGACGTTGCTTTCCTTGAAAAAAATGAAGACCCGCGAAGAAGGATTTATATTCACTAAGGTAGCGGGTGTCACTATTTATAGCTGCTACGCTTTTCCTAACGCTCCAATCGAGCAGTTTTAGCAAATGCTAGATCGGCTTGTACAAGACGCAGTAGTGAAGAAATCAGTACTAATTGCAGGCGATTTCAATGAGGGGGCGGTGAAGTGGGGTAGCATAAGGACTAACCACAGAGGTCAAGTACTCCTAGAAGCATTCGCCCTTTTGGATTTGGTCCTGGTCAACCAAGTATGTACCCACACCTTTAGAGGAGGAAACGTAGGGTCTATTGTTGACCTGACGTTTATTAACAGCAGCCTTATTGGCTCAGTTGATACATGGACGGTAAGTGAGCACTACACATATCGTGACAACCAGGCCATAATAATGGAGGTAGGAATATCAAAACATGTACCCAGAACGAGTAAAACGACAAATAAAGTTAGCTGGAAGAAGAAGGATTATGATAAGGAGATGTTCCTGTTAGCACTTGAGGAAATGGATCTTGTCTGGATCGGCGAGCAGCAAGGCGGCGCAGCTAACGGTAGACATAACCCGACCATGTGACGCTGCTATGCCACAAAAAGTAGCAGATAGTAGACGACCAACAGTGTACTGGTGGCACAAGGAGGTTGCTCATAACGAATGCCACCGGACCAGAAGACGGGAACAACGGGCAAGAAAGAAATACTATAAAACTGGTATAGGCCAGGAAATAAAAGATGCCCGCGGACAAGTATTGAAGGACGTTAAAAGGAGTCTTAAAAAAAAAATCCGCAAAAACAAATGAAGGTGCCTTAAGGAACTACAGGATGAGGTCGAACAGGACCCTTGGGGTCGACCGTATAAAACAGTAATAAAAAAGATTAAAGAAAGCTACGTACCCCCTCCAAAATGCCCAGAATTATTACACCAGGTGGTGACTACACTGTTCCCCAAGCAACTGGAAAAGCCAAGTGTCATCGAAGGAGGTGTGAATGAAGAGGCAGTTCCATCGATCACGATTGAGGAACTGTTAGCTGCCTGCAGAAGGGTTTGAAACAACAAGGCTCCAGGGCTGGATGGCATTCCCAATATTGCATGGAAGCATGCCATTTACGCTTATTCAGAGATCTTCGTAGACTTGTACAATGCATGTCTAGAAGAGAGAACATTTCCCACAAACTCGAAGAAACAGCGACTCGTACTTCTGCCAAAAGGAAAGAAGCTACCCCAGGAGGCCTCATCATACAGACCGCTCTGCATGTCAGATACCCCGGGCAAGATCTTGGAACGCATAATCTGCGTCAGAATAGATCATTTTATAGAAGGAAAAGGTGGATTAGCAGAACATCAGTGCGGCTTTAGGAAGAATCGTTCAACCCTGGATGCAGTTAGCCTAGTGATTGACAGTGCGCAAACAGCGATAGAGGGGAAAAGATAATTTCAAAAATGCATTCAATTTGGCCAAATAGAGTAAAACACACGAAGCACTCCGGAAGAGGGAAAAGATAATTTCAAAAATGCATTCAATTTGGCCAAATGGAGTAAAACACACGAAGCACTCCGGAAGCAGGATGTGCCCTTATATATAAGAAGGATAATGTCCGACTACTTGAATGACAGAATCCTATTATATGACACTGAGGACGGTACCAAGGCCTATAAAGTTACAGGATGCGTCCCCCAAGGTCCAGTACTTCGCCCACCAACATGGAACATCATGTACGACGGGGTACTAAGGCTACAATTAACGGAAGGGGCAATAGTCATGGGATTCGCTGATGACAAAGCAGTAGTGGTAGTAGTGAAACATAAAGAAAAGGTGACTGACATAGCTGAAGAAACTACCCGTATAATACACGAATGGTTAACGGAAAAGAACTAGCCAGTCACAAAACGGGAGTTATTCTTATTACTAGTAGGAAGAAGATAGAGGAAATTACACTGACGATGGATGGACATGCTACTCAACCAACCATCAAATGCTTGGGCATCACCATCGATGCAAGAAAACAACATCTGGGAATAGTCAGTGATAAAGCAGCAAAAGTTGGCGCTGCTCTATCACAATTGATACCAAATGTAGGAGGGCCAACTCAGAAGCAAAGGTTACTCCTAGCCAGTGTAACCATGTCGATCATGCTATATGGAGCCCCAATTTTGCCAGAGGCGATGCAGGTGAATTTGTATGCACGAAAGTTAACAACCTTGTACAAGCGAAGTGCACTAAGAGTAGCGTTTGCTTGCCGTACAGTATCGGACGATGCGGTCTGCAAATTAAAAATATTTCTCATGTGCTTTTTTGAAATAGGCTGTGTAAAATTAAAAAATTGAACAAGTTTTAACCAAAAATTTAATTAAAAATGCATCAATAACTTCTTATTATTTCATCTTGTGAAGTAATTTTTCATATGTAGCGACGAGAAAGGTTCTTGATGAAAAAAAAAAATTTGCAGTGATGAAAAGAATTCCTTTTACGACTGTCTTAAGGGGGTCTCAAACCCATTTCTGCGATTTTACCGACCTTGCGGCCGGTAGTGCAGGTAGTGCTTATAATAACCTCTGGCGCCATCTGGCGTCAACCACTACAAAAATTTGCAATATCGAAACTCACACTGCGTGTTGCCGTACACGCAGATTTGATATAACGAAAAATGCCTATACATAATGATCTGTATTTCGTATATATATCACACGTGTTTCGACTACACGCATTTTTTACAATAAAATAACTGTGCATTTCGCATATACACGCGTGTTTCGAATACACGCTTTTTTTATGACAAAAAACTACTTTTGAGATGTGCAATTTTTTTCCCAGAAATTTGAAAAAAATGAGTTTATTTATAAATGATGCATTGTATAAAGTTGAAACTTGGTATAAAAGCCCTTGTTATGTCTTTCAACAAATTTATACAGTTTAGTGACTTAAGCGTAACCAGAAGATCTAGTTTGTTCTAAATTGTCGCTTTTAGCGCAAGTGTTTTCGAACAAAGTAGATCATCTGATTGTAGTAAGTGCATCAAACTGCTGAAATATAGTGAAATACATTACGAGGGCTTATTATATCAAGTTTC
Source organism: Pteromalus puparum (assembly GCA_012977825.3). Taxonomy (NCBI): domain Eukaryota; kingdom Metazoa; phylum Arthropoda; class Insecta; order Hymenoptera; family Pteromalidae; genus Pteromalus; species Pteromalus puparum. The sequence continues at coordinate 23,696 of VCDM03003257.1, forward strand.
AAGTGTATACAATGCACCACTTTTGAGATATGCAATTTTAGTCAAAGAAATTTAAAAAAAAATTGAGTTTATGTACAAGTGATGCAATGTTTAAACTTGAAACTTGGTATGCAAGCCCCTGTTATATATTTCAACATATTTATACAGTATAGTGACTTAAGTGTAACCAGAAGATCTAGTTCGTTCTAATTATACGCTTTTGGCGCAAGTGTTTTCGAACAAAATAGATCTTTTGGTTACACTTAAGTCACTAAACTGTATAAATATGTTGAAATACATAACACAGGCTTGCATATCAAGTTTCAAGTGTATATGTTACATGAGGTTTGAGATATACAATTTTTAACCATACAAATCTTAAAAACTTAAATTTATATAGATGTACTATATCATCATATAGACTTGCGACAAAATTTTGGCCTGCAAAAAGCTTTGGAAGGAACAAGAAGCGTCAGAAGCTACTTAATTAGCCGTATAAAAGGAGATGTACTAGTATAAGCAGCAAGTTGACCTTGGTCGAGGACCAGTAGGGAATCCTGAACATACAGCTGTTGCAGGAGTTGCTTGTATAGTAGCAGCAGCAGTTGACCAAGCTCGAGTAGCAGCAGCAGCAAAAGTTGTACAAATATAAGCAGCAAAAGCTGCACACACATCAGTCGCAGCAGTGGCCCCTGAATATGCAGCTGGAGTACACTGTGGACCAGTAACTCCAGCAGCACTGGACTCCGTAGTAGTAACAGCAGACCCTGGTCGAGGACCTACTGTAGATCCTTGATGTACAGCTGTAGAATGTATACCAGCAACTTCCAACTTCAGGGTCGTCTACAGATGATTGAAACAGGTCAGCAAAGCTAACCAGGCCAGCAAACAGCGTGATTTCAGCTCCAGGGCTGTCTTCTGATGATTTAAATGGCCCTGCAACGCTAACCTGTCCAACAAACAGTGTGAATCTGGTTCCAAGGTCATCCTCAGATGACTAAAGCCTCCAGCAACCCCACCCAGTAGCACCAGAGAGCGTGAACTTGGTTCCATGGTCGTCCTTAGATGTTCGAAGCCTCCAGCAACGCCAGCCAGTACCACCAGTGAGTGTGAACATGGTTCCAAGGTCCTCCTCAGCTAATTGAAGCCTTCAGCAACGCCAGCCATCACCATCAAAGAGTGTGAACCTGGTTTCAGAGTTGTCTCCAAATAACTGAAGCCTCCCGTAACGCCAACCAGCATCAGTAGCAACAGACAGTTTTGATCCACCTCCAGGGTCATCTTGTTTATAGCCATCAATGCCAACCTATAATACACAGACAGTGTAAATCAGCTATAGATAACACAATCACGTAATCACTGATTTCACTGCACATAACACAAGAAATACTTGTGAATCTTGAGTTGACGAATCTTCATCCAGACAGTATGTCGGAGGAAGGTATCAGCACAGCCGTAGAAGCAGCCCAAACAGTGATAGTCAATCCTCATCTAGAATGCATCTTGAAAGTTGAATGTATACGCAGCAATGGAAGCAGCAAGAGCACCAGCATCAGCAGCAACAGGAGCAGACACCAAAACAAGCGATAACATCCAAGCGCAAAGTCAAGTTTTTTTGCTGGAGTTGCATATTTTCTCCTACTGCAGCACTCTTTGACGGACTGACACTCACACACTGCATCGTAGCTGATATTCCGGAGCATCACTTTTATATACTTCTCGCACGTGCATTAGAAGAAACGAAGCCACTGGGCGGAAGTCCTCGCCGTGAGCAGTCAGATGCGCGAGCGACCGATGCGCGTGACGGAGGCTGCTTGAAAACATATGCCGCTTTTGATTAGACCTAACACTGCTGATTATCGCCGTCGACGCTGCGTGCACTTATACCATCAATACCTTTTGAATAACTGAAGTTTAACCGAAGCGACGCGAAGCCGGGCATGCAGCTTCAAAATAACGGACACGGCTGTGGCGAGTGGCGCTGCGTGAACTTTCGCCGCAGACGCCAAGTAGGCCTCCCAGGATCAACGCGCACAATGTTATGCGCAGTCGTGTACTCACTTCGCCGAGCCGCGGACAGAGCAACGAACAGGCCTTTGGAGTTCCGGCGTCGCTTTGGATGATAATAAATATTTTTTTTTTGTTCAAATTATGGAAAACCAAGACATAGTTGCCCTTTCTCTCATCATTTTATATCTATGTGCAAAGTTGCAAGTCGATCTGTCAACGCATATAAAAATGGCATTTGAACGAAATTTTCAACATGCACACGCTGCAGCTACTGGTTTTTGTTCAAATGCCATTTGTTAACGCATTTAAATATTGACTTGAAACTTTGCATTGTGGTAGATGATTCCGAGACCAAGGGCAACTATGTCTTGGTTTTTGATAATTCACCGTATTTATTTAGTTTCAAGCAATTTTCTACCGAGTACTCGTTCTATCGACTCGGTCGGTAAAAATTGGGTTTGAGACCCCCTTAACATAAATCATCATGCACATTATTGATGACTGCAAAATAAAAGAGTTCTGTTGGCAATAAAATCATAGCGAGGTCATGTTATCATATATATATTTACTTATGGTAATTACCAGCATAACTTACTGATTCCAAGTTGTACCTTATAAAAACCCCTGCTAATTCTTGGGCACGTAGCTTCCTTCAACATTATGTATTGCTTTATATCAGAATTGTTTTTACTTCAAATATAATTCTATCAAGTTTTTGTTTTGTTGTATAAAATTATTTCGAATTAATTACATAGATAAAATTAAATCTCTCTCTCTCTCTCTCTCTCTCTCTCTCTCTCTCTCTCTCTCTCTCTCTCTCTCTCTCTCTCTCTCCCTCCCGATCTTTCTTTCGCATAACTCGCATAGCTCATTGTTAAACTGATCTCTAAGAGACATCACCCTCCATTTTTACCTAACATCTTATTTACTAACACATCAAAATAATTTTATTTAACGTAATNTTTTAAATATATTTTTAAAAAAAAAAGTTTATTTTTTTTTTTTTTTTTTTTTTTTTTTTTTTGTAAGGAAATGTAACAGTTTTCATATCTCAATTTTTGTCTATTAACTAAGCTGAGATATTTTTTAATTTTCTTTTTACATTTTCTTGTACCCGCAAGTTGGAGTTATAATCACTTAACCCACCCGCCACTGCGAGGACGCTAGAGATATAAGCGATGCAGTTTTCAATTATGCGAAGTATACAGAGTGAGAAACAAAATTTTGAAGCCTAATATCTTTAAAACTAACAGATATCTTAAACAACCCGAAAAAGGTATCAAGATGCTATATAACCCTAACTAAATCCAAAATTTTAATTTGATTATTGCCTCTTTACTACAGTTATCGCGTCACGTAAAAAAAAATGATTTATAGTATGCAGGGTAAGGAAAAAAAAATTTGAAGCTTAATATCTTTGAAATTAACTGGTTTCGTAAACAACCCAAACATAGGGATCAAAGTGCTATATAATGCTAACCAAATCCAAAATTTAAACTTGATTGTTGCTTTTTTACTCCAGTTATCGCGTCACGCAGAAATACGACTTTTTTCGGTTTTTTAAGTTTTTCTCAAGATCTGCCCTATGAAATGACTTAGAATTAAACTCAAGTATAGTTCTAATAACTTTTAATAATCATGATTGTATTTAAAAAAATTAAAATTTAGTTTTCGAGTTGAAACAATTTCAAATATTTATATAGTGTGTAATAAAAAAACAGATAAGATAGTAATACAGCGCTTTATAATGTGTAATAAAAAAACGATAAACGATAATATAAATTTTCTGCGGTAAAAAGATAGGTAATTTTATTCTCTTTTAGGTACATATTAAGCAATTCACTTTCATCAACTTTTCCAATAACTTTATTAGAAAAAACTAAAATCTTAAAACTAAAAAATCAATATAAAAAAAAAAGTTTCAGAAAATGTGAAAACGGACTGTTAACCCGCTATGTACTAATAAAAACAAAAAAAATGAGACTTTGTGGATTAAAATTCACTACGTAGAAGCTGAGCTAGAGGCGATACGAACGAACACACACACCGACGCACACACACATTAATACGGACATTTTCTAAAAAGACTATTTTTCGACTTAAAATGCCTCAAAACATATTTCCTACATGTTTTTACACAAACTCAAAAAATTACTATTACAAGGCTTCCTTAGGAAGATAGCAAAATTCAATAAACAATAATTCTGCGTTAAGGACAGTGCATATATGTAAATGCAATACTGCATGTGCCCTCTTGGATGCAGTCGACGGGTTAATGCTATACTCGGATCACTCTGACGGAGCTTCCGACTTCGCAGCAGACGTCATATGTCCCGCGCGTGCCACGAAAAACCGATCCGATATAGCGCAATTTATTTTTATTTTTTATTTTGATTAATAATGATTTTAGGCATATATCTTTTACGAGTGCTGTTTGCGTTTTAAAAAATGCATTTATCATTGAAAATGCATTGAATCAAAAAAATATCTCGTGACATAAAATAAGGAGCACCCAGCACCCGGAAGAAATTTTTTATTTTCTCGAAAACCAATATTCACGTAAACCTTTCCTTTGAGATTTTTTAAGCTTTTTGCTTGCGCAATCGATTTCCCCAATCAAATTTATTAATTGTTTATTCCGGATGTCAGCTTTATGGAACTTGGAAATATTCACTGTAAATATCCACTTGTAACGATGTGGATTTTTACGCCTAATTACTCGCGGCCACACTCGTCATTACATTAATAATCTCTATTCGGACTCCGACCGAATTTATATGCGGCACCAGGTCGGAAGCATTTGCCCGAATCTCTACCACTCTCACGTGTCCAGCTAATGTTGAGATCTTATCCCGGAGGTGATTAGGTCGTGAGAAATCAGGAAAAATAACCGCACTCTCGTTTAACACACAATATGTAGTATCTTTATTCTATTAACTTTTCCGACTATAATCCGGCTTTCAATTTTTATACAATCACTTCTCGACGTGTTCGCAAACTACAACCGGCTGGAATATTTTGCTCGTTACGCCGCAATCTGCGTCTATCACTCAATACAATAATCTTAACACTTGCACTCGCTTAGTTAGCCCGACGGTAATATTTTTTTTTTTTTAGAGTTAAGCGATTTCAGCACATTTCACCAACTTAAAAAAAATACAGCATTCTATCATTTAAATGTCGACTCAAAGTTCTTCTCCTGCACCTGCTAGCATCGGCTCTCAGGTCCAATAAGCCGTCGTGCCCGAATAACCACCTAAAATTTCGCAAGGCTGACGCGCCGGGATCTAAAAAGGCGAGTAAACTGGACCTTGTGATCAACAAGTACAATACCGATTATTTCGCTCACTCCTTCCGCATTGGAGTAGCTGGCCTTTGGAATGAAATCCCGGATGAGATCCGTGAACTTCATAAGCTGATATATCCTGCAGGCAGCTTCAAGTTACAGATTGCAAAATACTTTGCCAAGATCGACCCGCGTCTGAAGTGATTTTCGTAGGTTTTAGCTTGTTTACAATTAGACAGCTGGTTTTATTGTGTAATTAATGTACGATTTTTTAAATACGTTGCTGCGCATGTGATTTCAGGACAATATTTTTTATCTACTTGCGCTTCTTCTAACAAACAACGTGTCATGTCCATTATTGTTCTATTGAATCTTTCCGCTGTACCGTTCAGTTGTTGTACATACGCTGGACAATTATTTATAAAAATACCCTTCTCTTTGGCAAATTTGTAAAATCGATTATTTAAATATTCTTTTCCATTATCACATCGAATTTTCTTTACTCTTTTTTCCGTTCGATTTTCAGTTTTCAGTTTCATTAATATACTGAACCATGCAATCAAAAACTTCATCTTTAGTTTTAATACAGTAAACTCTAGCTATTTTACTATAATCGTCAATAAAAGAAACAAAATATTTTTCTCCATTCAAACTATTGATATTTTACCAGTTCTTCTAGCCGAAAACATCCGGCGAAGGTGCGTTTTTGAGATTAGAAGAACGTCAACACTGTTTACTCACCTAGCGGCGGGGAGCGTCAATTTCCCACGCGCTGCGTGGGCGGGAATTGTCACTTCCCACTCGCTATACAAGTAAAATCGTATACACACCACGGAAGACAATTCGGACTGCCCATATCTCGTGTTTGTCAATTTACACGAGATATGGACTGTCCAAGTTTTTCCCGCCCTAGGTGTGTAATGTACTATTTTCTATTACATATAACTTTTTAAACAGAGCTTGCAATGATAAACCGGCTCCTAAGCGCCGTAGTATTAAGTTTAATGAATCGTTCTACTAAGGGGAATTCCGATCGGACTTTTAGTTTTACTAGAATCTTGGAAATACGAACAGACGCTCACGCGTACTCACGCGATTACAGCGCCAACCTTAAAATCTAATTTTACATGAAACTTTTTAAATAAAGCTTACTATAAAAAACTGACTCTGAAGCGCGATAGTATTAAGTTTAATGAATCGTTCTACCAACGGAAATTTCGATTGGACTTTTTGTTTTTTGAAAAGTTTGGAAATACAATATACCCCGTGGCGGATTTGGGAAGCTTTAGCGACGACATCTCCTTCAAAGTTTAAAAATTATCAAAAATGTTTGTTTTAGTAGTTTACAAAATTTGTAAACCTATTAAATTTTTAAAATTTTCACAATTTTCATTATTTTTGAAAATTAAAAAAAAAAGTGAGCCGTCACGGGACGCCTGGCAGATGTGAAACATTGAAATTTATGGTTATTGAAAGAAGTTTATATAAAATAAAGTAAATAAATATTTTTTGTTTTGTAACATAAAAACTGAGTTTTATGAAGGTATGTAATGGAAAGGATGTTGTATTGGAGGAAGTGTAAAATGAAAGTAACAAGTATTAATATTTTTGTTTAGAAATATATTACAAATATTTACACTTCTGCAATACTGTTAAATATTGTCAGATGTATCATCAGTTATTTCTGTAATACTAGCAGTCAATGTTTGTGATGGTATTACAGTGACGATTGGCCGATGATAACTAAAATATGCGACGAAAGTGTTAGACATAACATCATCAAGGTATCTTATAAATACTGCATCGATTGTAAGCGTCAAACGCCAAATGTACAGCACCAGACGATGCCGTGTACACAAGTAAAGCGACTATAGCGCGCGCCGTATACTGCAAGCACTCACCGATAGGCACAGTCACGCATAAACACACTCTATAGTTCTAGACCCATCGCTGTCTAAAGCGCACTCACAGATACGCGCACGCATACATACGCTTCCTCTCTCTCTCCTTCTCTCTCTCTCTCGTCTCTCCGTCGTCTGCTCTCCGTAAGTACTAAACGCCTTCACTCGACACTCCTCTTTCGACTGCTATTCTGCTGTTTCTGCCTTCGGGCGTGTTTTTTTTAGTCAGTTCGTTGCACGCTCCTTATTGCAACCTCAGCCTGTCATAATTTCGCTGGAGGCCTGCACTCACCACACGCTGTTAACTCAACTGCAACTTTCGCACTCACATAACCTCAAATTGTTTCGCTGGCTTGGCTTCGCTTTCTCTTGCTCTTCCTGCATCTCTACTCTCCAATCAGCACACGAGGCGACATCTCACGAGACGACGGGGAAGATCTACGTTCGTCAACATCTACACGGTCGGTGCGTTTCTCTGTCTCTCTTTCTCCTCATATTCTCCTCCAACTGCCATTTGGTGAGGAGCTCAGCATTCATTCTCTGTCGGTAACTTCCACTACGATCATCTACTCCAACGCTCTACATTATCGACTGCCAGTAAGTTGCCGGCAAGAATGAGTGTAACAGGAGAGAAGGTTACGGAGGCGTACCAAACCATCTGCGAACACTGCAACAGGCCTATACAACCAAGGACCCGAAGCAGTGCGAGTTTGTCGCAACTCCTTCCAACAACGTTGCGTAACCTTTCGATCTATGGTGTTGGAAAGGCGTCCCGACGCTCGCGTGTGCAACGTGTGCTGACTAAACACCAGAGCCAAGCTAGACGCTTCACTCACGCCAGCACGTTGCAGAGGACTGGCAAGAGGGCCAAAGCAACATCAGCGCCCTCTCGACTAGCACCTCGCGCAACCAAATCGCCGGTGGCGTCCATCAGCAACTTCCTCTGCAAGGAAGGACGTCACTCTGCACAGATCCTTGCAGCAATAAAGGACGTCGCGCGCGAGGCAAGATGAAGCGGCGATGTCTTTGAGAGATAATTCCACCAAACTCCCGGGTTAGAGACGAGTTGGCCTATCTGGACACCGACTCATCGCCCTGGACGACCTGCCCTTGCTCCAAACTCGCATAGCAAATGCAGAGCAGACGATCCTGGAGCTAAGGGCACAAGTTGAAGATCTGTCGCCAGGCCCCCTCCTGCGCAGACCCCCATCACATCTCGTCCGACAACGTTTCCCGTTCAAACAAGTGTCCCTCGGAAATTGCCAGTCTCCGAAGGGAGCTGCTGAAGATCAAGCAGCAAGGGGAACAACAACAACAACATCGTTGTTCTGACAGGGCTGCGCTACCACGAGGGAAAATCCATTGACCTGCTGGCCTTCGCTGTGGTGTCTGCCCTTGACCCCACGGTCCTCAAAAGGGACATAGCCGGGCAAGGATCATGGAAGAGTGAATGAGGCCGCTGACACCCGCAGGCTACTGAACAGCAGACTCCACCGATTCTGTCACCACCTTTTCTTCTAGTGCTCATCAGCTGTGCGCAAGTCAAACTGACTCTACCAGGAGCGCGAAGCGAATAAAGAAGGCCAAGACTGGCAACATCGAAGTCGCGGACGAGATGCGAGCTGTCAGTTCTAATCGAAGAAGATGAGAGAGGCCTCATAAAGGCACACAAAACTTCATTGCAGGCGCATGAGACGTACACACAGTGCAAACGACTGCCTTCCGCGCACAAAAGACGAAAAACTAT
>VCDM03003257.1:34841-50000 GCA_012977825.3 Pteromalus puparum
ACGACACTTAAATCCGATTGAAGAGTTCAATGGTGGTTTTCAGTTGGACTTTGGCGTCAAACGGTGGTAAATTTTGGTTAATTGTACTTCGTCACGAGATATTCAAAAATTGAATTTGGTAAATGGTAATCTTTTAGATCGAGTCTTGTGCATATCTGTTGACCAAATCATTGAGAATCTTCATAAAATTTACTTTTCAATTATGTTGTTGCATTTGATTATTTAAATGCTTGCCCAAAAGTTTCCATGGCTTACGTTTGTTATTTGAAACTAAAGAATTTCGAGTGATCCATTCCATTTTAATTATTTGTAGATATAAGCCTATAATAAATAGAACCAAGATATTTTTTTTATTAAATTAAGAAACTCTATAGTATGCTCTAATGCGAGAAATTCATTGCAACTATATTTTCTGATTTGAAATTTGTTTCACTTTCAGTTTTGGACTAACCAACGATTTAGTCGTTGCATCTAGAAATGATACATACAATGTCCATGGAGAAATAACGTTTTTAATATATTCCACATTATCCGAAACTTTGTCCTGAGTTATTAATACGCTGCAGTAGCAAACGCTGAGCTAAGCGCATTGTGTCTGGTATACAATAATTGCTAATGATTATAATTTCCAGTATTTAAAGTATATTGCGTAGGTATGAAACTTCATGTCGATTTTTTTCCCCGTTTATAATTTCGCTCATGTGTACTTTAAATAGTTGGGTAATTTTGTATCGGCGTGCCATGACACAAACCCGTTGTCTATACTCAAGTATTCTTGATTGAACAATATACCAATTTTTAGATGAAGGTTCCCGGCTGGAATGTCCGCCGTCAGGCCGAATAGGCAGGAAAGGCCGCGGGAGAACTTGGAAATGGCGCAGGCCAATTCCGATTTTTTTGTGGTACACGAGACAATCCTTCGCGCGAATGCTATTTAATTCGACTAGGAAAATTTATGGTCAGTGATCGTCGAGATTTAGCAACACCTTGATAGTGCAGGTATCAACACTGTAAACGTTACCTCGTCCTTCCATATTTGATTTAAAGATGTTTTATTTCAAAAAATACGTGATATGTCATGTGTGAGAAGTGAAGTATTACGCGAGTTAAGGGTGGAATTTTATGCTTGTGACCAGAAGAGTTTTGTACAGGATATCAAATTGGTTTTCCAGTTTTTTCGGGGAATGACTGAATTGTATGCTTCCTGCTCCTACTTCGATAAGAATTTTGAAAATGTTCTATCAAGTGAAGGCGGAGACGGGCTGGCGGCCAAACTGGCTGTCCCGGGCTCTCCTGGTGTCCCATCATTGACTATTGCCTCACTGGCTATACTGGACGACTTGAGCTGAAAGAACTAGACCTCAACTACGAGACTTGGTAAATACGAGGAATTCGATAGCATCGTCCATGTGTGGTCAAGGAAGCGGGGTCGAGCCAATCACTCCTTAACCAGGCTGTAGCCTCGGCTGGGTCACACCGCCGGACGTAGAAGTATTCCATGGCCCCTGTTCTTCTAGCTCATGAATGACTCCCCTATGACCCTGCCTCCCCCTATCCGCATACTGCCTGTACCATCCCTAGCCTCCTTCATAGGCCTCTCTGTTTATCTGCGCACGTCGCCTCCGGCTCCGCCCAGTGAGGGGTGAAGTGAGTCCTCTAGACATCCCCCCCTTCGCCACAGAGACGCTGAGGAAATCATTCCACATCAGCGCCTCATATCTCTGGAATTCCCTACCATCTCACTTACGTAACAATAGCTCAATTTCTTGTTTCAAGGCGCAGGCTAGACAATACTTTTTCGCTCAAGAAGAACCGAATGGAAACAACTGAGCTCGCAACATTCTCTCACACACTTTCACAAACAATAGTAACTATCACACAAACACCTCATGCATAACTTTTCGCTATCTCATCTCACCACCATTATTTAACATACTTCATATCATCTATCGCTCAAACCTATAATTAATCTGTAAATATTTTCTATAATATTATTTGTACAACATAATGTACAGCAATAAACACATAAAATCTAAATCTAAATCTCTCTCTCTCTCTCTCTTTGGTCGACGGTCGACGCGCGCACGCCTGTCCCAACGCTGTGTATAGCACACTCACAGATACGCACACGCATACATACTCTTCCCCTCTCTCTCTCTCTCTGGTCGACGCGCGCACGCATGTATATTTCTCTTATCTCTCTCTCTCTCTCTCTCTCTCTCTCTCTCTCTCTCTCTCTCTCTCTCCAGTATAGAGGAGCGCGCTATAGAGGCGGAGAGGTGAGCGCGCTATAGAGGCGGAGAGGTGAGCGCGCTGTAGAGGCAAGAGAGAGGCGGAGAGGGGAGCGCACTGTAGAGGCACGAGAGGGGAAAGCGTCACAACAAAACGATTCGGTTGAACCCCCGAGCCACGCCATTGGATGTTTCACATAAAAAAAAAATAAATAAAGTCAAAGACGCAACAGTTATCAATTTCTCATTCCTTTCCCATACACAAAAAAGGGCCTATTTTTCGTGCCCTTGACAAGAAATCACGATGTGCAACGCAGGGTGAGTGGCTTTTTCAGACTTGCGTGATAGTTTAAGCATTTGTGTCTGTCTTGGGAGTCTACGGCGCCTTCGACTTCCACTCGTGCTCAAAACATTATCGTCGCTCGCTAGAAAAAGCCAATTTTTCCCCTTAGTTGCAACGTCACGTTTATACGGTGCACAAATCTACCAATTTTCGCGCCTTGTTAGAGGGCCTTGTTACTCGGTACGGAACAGAACGTACGCATATGACCCTATAGCATACGAATAATATGCAATATTACAACTTATTTTGTTTAAAACCATGTAACTTCTATGTAACAAGGTCCACCTCAATATCACATTTGACATGCTCAAAGCTCTGAATGTAAGGAACACTGTCAGCTTTCTAAACCCAAAATTGGATCCGCCAAAGCTAAGAAATGTTAGCATTAAATGAGAAAATTGAGAAAATCTCAATTCTTGATATGGCTATAGCTTTGCTCTGAGGACACTGAGAAGTCTAAAATTATTATTATTATTTTTTTTTTTTTTTATTTGGGGATATACGGACTAGTAAGCAAGTTTTGGCCAAGATCCAACAAATTTCTTTACGAGTTGACATGGAATAGCCTACTGTTACGTCCTAAGTCGTATGATGACTGTCAACGGATGAATCATTTAATGGTTATTGTATTAAGAGTAAACACGGAAAACGATTCAAGCTCCGAAAGAGTTGAACGCTTCGGTGTTTAGACACTCCCGCAATCAAAAGAACGGCGGATAATGCCTGTACGGGAAACTGCCTTCTATTAGAAATGTTATTATTTATTACTGATGTTTAACTATTATCATCTCTCCGTGTTCTAATTATTCTTTAGCAACTCTGGTTATATTCCATCCGTTTGATATTCAGTATATGTGTTCATTGAAATGGTAATCGGCCCAATTGAGACGTAACTCTACGTCGTAACGTTCTAATAGCTCGTAATACAATAATTGAATTTATAAACTTTTAAGAGAGAATGAATGTGGTTTCCAAATATTTATTTTTAGTTAAATCTTAGCAATGCAAATAGGGCGTTAGCATCTCCACCGCTGGGTAGGTTTCGGAGAGAGAGAGAGAGAGAGAGAGAGAGAGATTTAGATAATTTTTATTCCTGTACATTATGTTGTACAAATCATTAATTCAAGTAATAAGTAAAATAGCGGTTCATTGGTGAAAGGGTGGTGAATGAGCGTGAAAGTAATGGAGGCGAGAGATGGGTGACGAATGCTGTTTGTGAGTGTTATGTACTCTCTTGTGCGAGGAAGTAGTGTTTAGCTTGCGTTTTGAACTGGGTGATAGATCTATTGTCACGAAGATGAGATGGTAAGGAGTTCCATAGATATGTGGCGCTGATATGGAATGAGTTCCTCAGCGTCTCCGTGCCGAAGGAGGAGATGTCCAGGGCAGTCACATCTCCCCTCACAGGACGGAGTGCGACGTGGAAGTCAAAGAAGGCCAAGATGTACGATGGTGTAGCAGTGTTGAATAGTTTTCTGAGAAAACAGGCCGCAAAGTACTTCCTACGCCCGGCGGTGGTGAGCCATTGCAGTTCCCGTCTGTAGGGGGTGATGTGCTCATCCCTCCTTACACCAAAGTTGTAACGTATTCCTGTGTTCACCAGTCTCTGTAGTTTAGTGTCAAGTTCTTGAGTAAGGTCACAGTATACTAGAGAGCAGTAGTCTATGATGGAGAACAGCAGTGCTTGAACGAGATGTTTGCGCAGCTCTTGGTTGGTGCTCTTTCTGAAGAAGTACAGCCTATACATTAGTGAGTGAGCACGTTTACACAGTTGTGTGACGTGCTCTTTCCAGTTCAATTTAGAATCGAGCACCACTCCCAGACTGCGCACAGACGATTGATATTCGACCTGGGCTCCCCCTATATTGATAAAGGTGTTAGCGACATTTGGTAAAGCGTTGATGTAGTGGGGGGAGCCCAGGATGATCGCCTGTGTTTTAAGAACGTTTAGCTTTAGATGATTTTGTGCAGCCCGACCTGTAATCCTCTCGGCGTTAGCTGACATCTTCGCGGCAAGAGAGTCGAGCTCCTCAAGTTGGCATTGGCTGTAGATTTGCAAGTCATCCGCGTAGATGAGATGAGATACATCGGGGTCCAGGCAGAAACTGATGTCATTGATGTACAGGGAGAATAGCAGAGGACCCAGGACAGATCCCTGCGGTACTCCCGTGTTGAGAGGGCGAAAGGTGGAAAGTTCGCCGTCATCACCAATGACTGCCTGTTTTCTGCCTGTAATATATGTATAAGGCAACCCAGCGGATAACTTGCTTAGAGAAGCAGAAGTGTGTCAGCTTTCGGAGAAGTTTGACGTAACATACAGTGTCAAAGGCCTTACTGAAGTTGAAGAGAAGAAGAAGAGTTACCTTCTTGTTATTAATGCCACGCCTGACTTCGTCCGTTAGTTTGAGTAGGCCGGACTGAGTGTTGTGGCCAGTGCGAAAACCAGTTTGCAAATCATCCAGAAAAAGCCTGGACTCAAGGTACACAGATATTTGCTTATGCACCAGCCACTCCAGCGCCTTTGACAGAAAGCATAGAAGGGAGATCGGGAGATAGTCAGTTAGAGATGTAGGAGAGCTGACTTTGTTTAGTGCATGCACTAAAGACTTTTTCCAGTCAGAGGGGAAGCACGACTCGCTCTATGACAGGTTAAAAATATGACAAAAAATGGGAGCGAGTACTGGCCGAGCCTAGTGAATGACAACCTGTGGGATGCCGTCGCTAACTCTGGCCTGGGAGTCAAAGTGCGTTATTGCAGCTAAAACGTCCGATTCAGTAATCTCCCTAAAGCTGAAATGTTCAGGGAAGTTCAGACTCTCGAGGGTACGCAGATAATCCTCAACAGCAGGATCTTGCGGGTTGTTGGAAATGCCGCTAAAATGCATATTGAGGTCTTCGTTTGAGAAGCGAGAAGGTGGTTATGCGAGAGGATGTTATTCCAAGTTTCTCTAGCTCTTTCCAGATCTCGCTGACATCTGTCAGGGAGGACAGGCGTGAATGATAATAGTTCAGCCTAGCCTCCTCGACCTGTCTGTGAGCATCATCCCTGGCGAGTCTATAAAAAAATAGATCCAATGGGAGACGTGATCTGCGGAATCGCCTGTAGAGTCTGTCCCGTTCCTTCACAAGTTCACGAAGAGCCGTGGTGAACCACGGGTGACGCTTCTGTCCAGGTGTCACTGTGCGTAATGGGGTGAGGTGATTTATATTTATCTTAGTTTACAGAAGGTTCTCTTACATAATTATTTCATACCAAAAATTTCATTATATAGGTTACTTTTAAGCGTGTACAATTAATTGAATAATCTTTGCTTATACAGTAGAGATTGCTTTCCTCATAGTTATTTTAATTATAATTATTCATTATTAACAAACTTCTGCTTATGCAGTATGAGTTAGTTGTCAGCGAAAGTGAAAATTCATTTTATTTTAATTTTATATAATAGAGGTCAATTTTTGTATATAGTATAGAAGTTATATACTCATATAAAAAAATTTTCTAAGTCCTAATATACCCTTCACCTTGATTTTAATTAATTTTGATTATATTTTGCTTCCTCCCCAAGAGGAAGCTTTGTTAATAGTAAAATTTTCAGTTTTGCTAATGCTTCGTGGAAACGCATTTGGAGGTGTTTGGAGTACGAATCAGACGTTTTTAGAAAATGTCTGTGCGGATGGCTGTGTGTGTGTGTGTGTGGTGTGTGTGTGTGTGTGTGTGTGTGCTGTTGTGTGTGTGTGTTGTGGTACGTAACCGCATTATTTCGGAACATGACGGATGTAATAATTGACATGCATATTTTTTGTATTCTGATTTAGTATTATTTTTTTTATGATCTGACATTTTATGGCCATTTATAGCATTTTTCTATTTTTTGAAAAATATGTTTGCTTTTTTATTTAATGATATGATTATACAATATATTTCAACAATGTGTATTAAAAAGAACGAAATTTGTCTATTTTCCCGCAAAGATTTTCTAGATTGACTGATCTGTTAATTTTTTATGATATAAAAGGTAATTTTTCGATAAACATATATAACTCAATAAATAAATAGTTAAATGTTTTTAAAAAATTGACGACAATAAAAAACAACGATATCTACTAGTTGTAAAAATTTTAAGCAATTTTGGCGACTAGTTTTTGAGATAAAAATCAAAAACTAAAAAAAATGTTTTTTTTATGTCGTACGATTACGGGAGTAAAAAGGTTTAAATTGAGTTGAAATTTTAGGAAAAGATTGATCTTTTGATCACTTCGGCTAGGTTCTTTTTGTAGCTTATGAAACCTTTTAGTTTAAAAGATATTAAGATTCAAATTCTTCAACTCTCACCCTGTATACTCTGTGTGACTGAACATTATTATTTTTGTTAAACCATATAATTTGATAATTAAAGCTTAGTATATTTTGAGAGTTTTCATGGTTTTATAAAATGTCCGTGCAGATGGTTTTGCCTGTGTGTGTGTGTGTGTGTGTGTGTGTGTGTGTGTGTGTGTGTGTGTGTGTGTGTGGGCGCGCGTACGTATACTTTTATAATTGTGGAACTACGTGATCGATCGTAATAAGATTGGACGTGCATATATGTTTTCTGATTCTGAATTCGAGTAAACCTTTCCTTTTAAGATTTAGACTATTTTATGACCATTTTCATGGCCATTTTTCGATTTTTGAAAAAATATTTTTGCCTATTTATTATGATATGATTTATACAATATATTCACAGATGTGTACCTAAAGACTGTTACCACAAGGTTTGAATATTTTCCCCCTTGTCCGACGCCGCACTCTCTTGTCTTAAGAGAGCTCGGGGCTTCAGTTCCCGAGCGGATCTCCCGGCTGAGACCTCTCTCCAGGAGCTGTGGATACAGAAAATATTACGAGGCGTCTAAAAGGCGACTGTGGGAGTACTGAAATGAGCTTTTAAATTTAATAGGCGATTATGGGAATATAGAAAACAACGTCAAGGGTCTGAAAGCGGCTGTGGTATGTAGAAATCTATTGCAAAGGTCAAAAGGCGACTGTGGGAATACAGAAAACGATTACGATGGTCTAAAATGCGACTGTAGGAGTGCTGAAATGAGCTTTAAATTTATAAAAGGCGCATTATGGGAGTATAGAAAAAAACGTCAAGGGTCTGAAAGGCGGCTGTGGGTATGTAGAAATCGTGAAAAATAATTTTTTTGTGAAAAAGTGATTTTTTACAAAAAAATGAAGCCACCTGCAATTTTGTTACTTGCAGTTGTTGACGTTATTATCGATTCCGCAATTACTGGTATTTTTTTATTACGATATATGTAAGTTATTTTAGGAGTTCACGGAGCTCTATCCTTTTGATATCCACCTTAACCCCCACTCCCCTGATATCCCTCCCTTACAAGTGTCTTCCTAACCTATCCTTTTAGTATCGAATAGTAGCAAATATTTAAATCAAACAATCAGTTGATTGTCCCATGTAATTATCTTCCACTAGCAGAATAGGAGGAAGCTAAGTGCCAATGGCTTGGCAGCGTTTTTTTTTATAGATTACCAAACTAATCCTTCAAACTAATCCTTCATCATAATTTAATCAGTAATCTTAGTTAATTAGAATCCTTTTCCTACTTTTTTCTATCTTTATCTTATCAACAGAAATTCTGAATTCAATTCTTTTCTCACAAATAAAATATTTATTTAAATAATCACTATATTGAGCACTGTTACGTCATCTGCCTCTACATAATGACCTCAATAAAAAAGCGTTTAAAAACACCAAAATTCAAACTCTTCGAATAACCTACATCGCTGTATGTCAACATACGGCAAAACAATGTCAGCACCGAATCAGCGAAACGCTAACTACGACATTCGAGACGTAACAAGCGAGCGCTACTTGTTTTTATGCATGCTATGTCAGTAATTTTAAGATTATCAATATTTTGATTTTTGTAATAAACTGAGGCTTTAAAATGCCCCGCATTCGTTTAAACAGATTAGTTCGATGGCAGAGCTCCGTACGTGCCGGTTCGACAATTGGTGACGAAATATTATAAAGCCTAACCGTCGCTATATCGCGAATCATATTTTCATTACATTCAATTCATCTATTAAAAATATTGATAATATCTAAATACACAAAGATCGTGTAGAAACTAAATAAACCCATTGTTTCCTATAGCATTTCGAGTTATTAAAGTTATTTACGTGCAAAACCTCCTTCCGCACAAGCTTATTCTCACCATAATGATTGCAATTAAATGTGAGAAGCGCGTGTTTGGTCCATAGGTCTTCTCCCTCCCGAAATGGCGATATTTCAGAGTCGCAATAGTAGCAGAAAATTCGTTTTCATTCGTGTTCGTAGCAAAACCACATTTCCGCAAGAATTTCTGGTATGTGACTCGATTTCTTCTGCTAATGTTTGAAGGTGGATAATCGTCTTGCATAATGAGTATACTCTGGATGAACTGAATTGAAAGGCCATTGACATATGTTCAGAGATGCTAGCATTTTAGCCTGATCAGACGCTTTAGTGTTTTGAACAGTAATGCTGCAACTAACAAAACTATATTTGTTCAATGATTTACATTTATTAGGCACGACCGCGACACGGAAGTGCCTTATAGTTTTGTGTGCGAAAAATGTGTGAGATGCGATATCTCACGCAGTTTTCGACCGATCGGGCTGAAATTTTAGGAGGAGTCTCCTCTCGCAAAACCTAAAAAAACTATTTTTTTTATTCCGATCCTCTACGTAATTTTAAAATGCGAGCACAATTTGTTCGATTTTTACGCGTATTTTTACATACAAATTTTGGTGTTACACGATTATCTCTGAGAGACTTTAGTCGATCAGGCTAAAACTTTATGTGCAAACTCCCCTCACCACCAGAACCTAATGGTTCTATTTTCAGCTTAATCCCGCACATGTACGCAGAATGCGGCCACCTCCAAAAATCGCTAAAAACGGTTTTTTGGCTCTAACTCGAATTCTAAGCATTCTGCAAAAAAAGTTACATAGAAAAGTTGTTGATCTTTGAAAAATACAACTTTTTTCTATTTACATAAAATCACGAAAATGCTTAGAACTCAAGTTAACAGCCCAAATGCGATTTTTTACAGCTAAAAAACCAATTATTTGCCATAAAACTTTTCGGATTTACGTTTTACATAAAAATGTTAAATTTAAAAGTTGTAAACAATTTTAAAATACAACATTATACCGTGGCAAAGATATTTTTTAACACTTTTTGACATACAACATTCCTAGAAGCGATTTTTTGATACATAATTTCAATAATAACTTCGCTGCAACATGCCCCATCTGACCCAGTGCGAAAAATGTGTGAGATTCGATATCTCAGCCTGCTCTGAGAAGCCTGACACGTCCCTCTAAACTATGCTATTATAATACAATTTCCAAATGAAACCCTATTGCTAAATCAAATCTTGATAAAATCTTGAATCTTCTGTTAACTATCTTTATATCCTCTTGAAAATCCTCTTGAGTCCTTCCATGTTAAATTGTTTTTTTCACCTACAAGAAAAATAGAATTTAACTAATAAATCTAGAAAGCAATGACTGTATAATTTAATTACCTGTTAAAGAAAAATCAGCCTCTAAAATACATGATTATAGATACGTATAGTAGAAGTATAGTAGTGCCATAGTCTTGAATGAAGTTACGTTCCAACTCCAAGATTTTAATAGCTCAGTTATCAACACCATCAGTATCCTTAGGTTGACTCCGGTAGACGCAGTAGACCATAATCCAACAAATGCAGAAGTTTTTATACACCTAGACATACAGCAAAACTTTACAAAATCAAACTCATAAATAATTATTGAGAGATTCAGACCACTGATCTCTGCATAAAAATTTGAAACAAGGCAGCTTTTAAGTATAAATACCGTCAAACCACATGTCTCAGTCACATAATTCACATTTACAAACAGAAGATTATCATCATGAACACTGAAAAGGTATCCGCGAGCCATTAGACATCTGTTTACTGAACTTATCATAGGGGACAAAGCGTTTTAAGTTAAGACTTATTGAAGATAGAATATAAATTCAACATACAGTTCAAGTTTATTCTAATATTTCCAAAATTACCTTGTCAGATAGTATAAATCCATATCCAGATTCGTATTAAAATAGTTGAAGTATCCAAGAACGCCAACCAATACTCCAAGACAGCATCAATTCAGTTGCAAGATCGTCTCAAGGTGATCCAATCAGCTGGCAATGCCAAACATGACTGCCGGATAGTAGAAATAGAGCTCCAAGATCATTCGCAGGTGGTTGAGCCAGCTAGGAACGCCAACCAGCACTTGCAGAAAGTTCAAATGTAATTCTAAGGTTGTCTCCTGGTGATGAAATCAGCCAGAGATGCCAAGCAACACGATCAGATACCATAAATCCAGCTCCAGGGTTGTATCGAGGCTGTTGAAGTACCTAGAAACGCCAACCAGCACCACCAGAGAGAGAGAGAGATTGAATCCAGTCCAGGGTGATCTTAGGAGGCATCGGAATTACAACTNAATACTCCAAGACAGCATCAATTCAGTTGCAAGATCGTCTCAAGGTGATCCAATCAGCTGGCAATGCCAAACATGACTGCCGGATAGTAGAAATAGAGCTCCAAGATCATTCGCAGGTGGTTGAGCCAGCTAGAAACGCCAACCAGCACTTGCAGAAAGTTCAAATGTAATTCTAAGGTTGTCTCCTGGTGATGACATCAGCCAGAGATGCCAAGCAACACGATCAGATACCATAAATCCAGCTCCAGAGTCGTATTGAGGCTGTTGAAGTACATAGAAACGCCAACCAGCACCACGAGAGAGAGAGAGAGAGAGAGAGAGAGAGAGAGAGAGAGAGAGAGAGAGAGAGAGAGTACAACTCTAAAAAACAGATCACAAAATTACACTGATTATACTGCACATAACACAATAGATATCTGTTATAAACATAATGAACACAGGAAATAGAACAAAGGAAAACCAGTCGTAGATCTTATGCGATAGTGAATCTTCATCCAAGCAGCATCTTGCAAGAAGAATGTATCAGCACATCAATAGAATGAGCAGGAGCAGCATTCGCAGGAGTACTCCAATCCAAAAAACAAAGGATAACCTCCAAGCAAAAACTCAAGTTTCTTGTTGGAGCTACATGTCTTCCTATACTGCAGCACTCCTTCATGAACTGACACTCACACTGCTCACACATCGCATCGTCGGTGCCATTCCGGGTGCATCACTTTTGAATACCTTTTGCACTGTCTTACAAAGCAACAACCGCGAGCAGCTGATCCGCGAGCGGGATTGCGGTGAGCAGATGTTGCTTGTAAACACGTATAGGCACCATAGCAGCACTTCGGTTCTGATTTTAAAACTACATATAACATTGCTGCATCGCGTCGTCGTTTCCGTTTTTTCACTACGCACTCACTTATATCGCCGAAAAGTTAAACAGAGCAAAACATTGCGGTTAGCGGAGGCCGTGAGGCAGCTTCAAAACGTCAAAACACACACGGCAGACGGCTGCATGGGCATGTCGCCAACCGGTCGCCAGATCGATGCGCACAATGTATGCGCAGTGGTCGAGCTCGCTGCCTCGCTTCGACAGAGCCAACGAACAGCTGTTCGGCTTTGCTTAGCTGATAATAAAACTAATACTTTTTCTGTTCAAATTATGTAATAAACTATCTTTGCACAAAATTCACGACTTTAGGAACGGGATGGAATTCGGTTAGTTAAGCGTGACGTCACAGTCACAGCTCACATATAAATCAATGTATTTTCCACCAATAGGATAGTTCCGAATTTAGCCATCTTATGAAATTTCGCGTGTATAATTTGAATTCAAGTACTATACAAAGATAATTTTTTCTAATCTTACGGAATAAGAAAGGGTTTTTAATTATTTCGTTGCAATAAGAGAATACATGTTAAAATTTATATGAATGTCTATTCGAAAATCAACAATATTGAAAATCATAAGTCAAAAACTAAAATATTTGTAAAAACTTTGAAGCTATGTATGGCCAACACATTTTTTAATTGTATACGAAAAAAAGATGAATAATCAATGTTTATTCATTGATTTTTTTTCTAATAATTAGATTAAGTAGTAAGGTTAGACAGCGAGCGCGAAGCACGAGCGTCGGCGGTCGTGCCTTATGCGCAAAACGCGAAGCGCGAGCGTTTTGCGTGCCTTGCATCGCGAAGCAATGCAAGGCGGCAAGCCACATAGCGGCCGAAGGCCGCGTTGTGGCGCGCTAGTATAGAATATCTTTTTTCTTCCTTTAATTAATCTTCTCCTTCGTCCTCTTGAAATATTCTTATTAACTCGTAAGGATTTTTATCTATTTATTTGAAAAATTTTTTGAAACTTTTGAAATAGATGTTTCTAATAATTCGGTTGGATCGTGTCTGTGCGGGCGTTGTTCATACTTGACCAATCTATTAGCTTTTCTCCATTGCGTTCAATTCTCTCTGGAAGTGATAAATTCGTTTTTCTTCTTGCATTTTGATTGTTGTTTAATTCTTCTTTTCGGCTGGAATGAAATTTGTTTGGTTGTAATCGTGCAAATCGTAGCGCTTATCCAGGAACCCTGGATAGTGTAAGGACAAGGTAATTTAGTCTGTTTCAGGAACCCAAAGGAGGCCAAGAGCCTGCATCGCAGTCAAGGGAGTGAACGCGCTGCCGCTACTGGACATCGTCACAGGGGACCTAATGGCAGTTCAAACAGAGTTAGAAGACGTAGGACGGGTCGGGATAGATTCCGCCTACCTACCGTATGATAGTACAGACAACCCGACAAGGGAAGTCCTAAGGTTAGAGGAACACTGCAAGCTTAACAACTTTCCACTGATTATAGGGTGCAACGCCAGCTCACATCACAGAGTATTGGGAAGCACGGACACCAATGCTAGGGGAGTTAGATTACTTGATTATCTCGCGGCAACAGACCTAAAGATAACGAACGTTGGCAACACTGTAACACCCTACATCACTCGCCTGGGTACTTAATATAAAATTATAAAAAACGAAAGTCTCACGACTTGTTTTTTAGAAAAAGTACGCAAACATATGCGTGCTCTCCCACTTTTCCCACCGACGCTACGGGTCACAGCTGAGCAGCAGGCTTCAACATCACGCCAGCAGCGCCAGTAGCCAGTAGTGGCGGCAACGAAAGTCACTGCGCAGCAGCAGGCGACGCGAGCGCGCGTATACGCGTGTATATCTATATAGACGCAGCGGCGAGCGCAGCGGCGCGCACAATATGTAAAAGTGGGGAGATGACGTAGCGGCGGCGCGGCGTGTGCACCTCCGTATGCTTGTATGAATGGGTTTTGTACATAGGTGTGAATGTGTGTGTATATATTTGTATGTAAGCGTTTTTTCGGCGGCTCGAGTCCCGCTCTCTTCGCAACCTTTATAAGGACCTGCGCGGCCTATGGCTAGTCACTAGCTCCAGCGCAATTTAAGCGAGGACTAGTCTCTGCCAAGAGCAACCATTACGCCTTGATAGATAAAACACTTAGAATGTTTTGTCACTTTTGAAGGACTTATAAAATTTTCAAGGTAGGCACGATATCGCAACTTCAAGCGTATCAGTCCTAGACTTAGAAAAATTTCAGTTTCTTTCAAAAGACTTAGAGAAATTTTTGAATAGTATTATACTTATAAAATTATCTCGTCAGACAAGATAACGCAAATTAAGCGTATCCGTCTAAGACTTATACAAATTTCAATCATTCTCAAAAAACTTAGCATTATTTCGAATTTTGATAAAACTTGTATAATTTTCATATTCGATCAGATAACGCAAATTAAGCGTGTATATATATATATATATATATATATAATCTGTTAAACTATAGTATTATCATTATAATCAGATAACGCAATTTAACGCGTATCCGTTTATATTTTTGTTTGTAAAAATCAAAGCGGATTTAATAATTTATTTGATCTTGTGATATTGAATATCTGCAAAAATTAAGACAATATTCTAATTCCTAAAATTAATCTTGAATATATTTAATTTGTTACAAAGAACAAATTCTTATTATTGTGTTAATTTCCACTACCTCGTATCCCGGACCTATATTATAATTATTATTATTTATATAAATTATTAATAACATTTAAAATCATTATAAAATCATTATATTTGGCCAGTCGTCAGAATCATGTCGCAGAGCAGTAAATGTGCACTACTTTTCTAAATTAAAATCAATAATTGCTATTCAAATAAAAGCACCCAGGACCGAGAAAAGTCGTGACCGTTTCAATGGCGATCCTGCCAGGATACGAGGTTTTAAAGTGGAATTTATTATAATAAGTCAAAATAAAATCTTCCTGAATGTACTCAGTACAGTCCACACAAACATAACACAAAAATAGATTTGCAATTGTAAGCAATCTATTCAGACGTGTAATTTATGCAGTCAGCTCTTCATATCGCAATCAAACAAAAACAAACCCTGACAAACAAAATGGCAGACGGCCAAACGCACATCTTCTCGAGCACGCACAGACAGAGTGCAATACACTCTCAGGCTGTCTCTGCGGCTGTTCTAAAAGACCAACTGAACATTTC
>VCDM03003259.1:0-22000 GCA_012977825.3 Pteromalus puparum
CACTGCGTCCACTACAAATAATTCAATCAAATGGTTACAGACAATCTAATAACAGAACAGCGTTTAAAACTAATTAAACTCACGTTTATGCGCTCCCATCTTCCATTCGGACAAAATCGTTTGCAACGGCGAACCATGATAATTAAATTATCAGAAAAATTGAATAAACACTCTAAGACAAGTAACTGTCGATACGTTCAGAACGACACACAAATTACAACTGTGCGCGGCGTGGAAAAATCAGAATTGTGGAAAGAATTTTACTTAGTAGACAAAAATCGCGAAAGTCAATTCAGTAATAGGAATCCTTCAGGAGTGTACGAATTAAAACGATAATGCGGGGCAAATACAATTTCAAAATAATATTCCAGCATGGATTATTGAAAACAAAAGTTCATAGCAAATTTTAGTAAAAGGTTTGTGATAAATTGTTTATTATTAACGACGTTACTATAATTTAAACAAATTGGAAATTTTGAAACTATATACAGTTAGAGCATACTTAATTAACAAATTAGGAACAAAAATAATAATTTTTACATTGTAAGTTTGTTTGTAACAAGCTTATAAACAATAGTTTGCAACTTTCGTTTTTAAACGTCTTTTGAGACCCTAAAATGCGGTAAAGTACTAAAAATCAAAAATCTTTAATAGTTTATAAGTTTTAGTCCATTGTTGCTAAATTGTTAATTAAGCATAATTTTTATCGGAATAATAATCATCGGGATCGATAAAGCTAATAGGTAAAAATATAAAATAGACAAAATCAAAAATTTATAATTTCTAAATCGACAAACATAAAACACCTATATACGATTAGCGCAAGTACACATTCACACATATAGACAAACATACAAATCACTAAATACATACAGGCAAATCACAGGTCGATAACCCAGTAAGTGCTACCATCGTTTGAATTATATACCAAGTGGAGAGGAAGCTAAGCCGTGAATGGAAAAAGAAGAGCATTGAACTCTAAAATGCAGTGCTCAGCAAAAATTACAAACTCAGCACAAATGCGCTCGCAGTTTTTATGGAATATGGAAGCAGTGCAAGTTGCCGAAAAAGTGTTGTTAGGAGCCCTCGAACAGCTAAAAAGGGTTCAGCTACTGGTAGAGCGGGCTGAAGAGCGGTATCGGAAGAAGTGGGCGCAATGTAATTCGACCCATAACATCGTTAGTAGTGAGAGCGAACTAATAACAACGCGACTAAAGGAGCATACAAATAAATCAGTGCAGTGTGAATTGTACGCTTCAGGAAGTTTAAAACAATCAATAAAAAGTGTTAATACTTGTGCGCTTAGTGTACAAGTGTCACAAGACGAATTAGCGAGTCCACACGTGCATACACTATCTGATGCGTGCGTGAAGAGGGAAAAGTCGCGGGAGAGCGACAGTTCGCCGAGTCCCCCGAGTCCACCGAGTCCGCGCGCACAGGTGTTTGCATCAGAAGCGACAAAGTGGGACAACGCTGTGACTCTAGCCAGTCCACCAAGTCCGCGCGCACACACTAGCACAGACAGAAATGAGGAGCAGAACAGAGCTGCGAGTCCGGGGCGTACACTGCGTCTGCCGAACTCGCAAGTCCACACACCAGCTTATGTGACAGCGGAGGGGGACAAAGAACCGTGTCCTCCGTGTCCGCCGTGTCTGCCGAGTCTGCACGCACTTATGTTGTCAGCGCAGCCTGGACAGAAGAATGAGCCGCAAAAGTTGGACCGAAAAGCAAGTGTGCGGTGTCCACCGAGTCCACCAAAAACAAGCACATACCTTAATACGAACATCAAAATAAAGGATTGTTTGATAAAGCTAAAACGGCTAGAGAACGAAAGGAGAAAAACCAAATCGAAACTATACAGCAAACCAATCCCGAACAAAGTAAGCTATCTAATAAGAATTACACCAGAAACATTACTAATGTACCTCCGTACAATATGGAGATACCCATCGACGAGAGGATTAAGATTTACTAGCCAAACGGCAGAATCAACTGAAGTTCCACTACCAAAACAAAACAAAATAATCGAGCGACGACAAGAGCGTAAAGATAAAAGCGCTAAGAAAAAGAGCAAAGCAAAGGAAAGTGAAGAGGATAAATTAGCAAGGAGAAGAGAAAGAGATCGGCTAAGAAAAAGGGATCAACGCAAGAAAATAAAAGAAAAGCAGAAACAGCTGAAACTGTCGATCGAAAGAGTGACAAACCCCCAGCACCAACATTCAACACTACCGAAACCAATGTTGCTCACACACTGTACAGAATGTCTAGGCAACTGCTGGTTCACAGGAATGGACAATGACTCAGTCGGCTGGCTATTAAGCGTGGGATGCAAGAAGAACTGGGCTAATGCAGCCTGTGCGGGAAGAATCCCCTACGAGTGCAGACCCTGCCGACGAGATCGATCAACATCAATAAATTAAGTATCTAATTCAAATGAAAAATAATTATAGGAATAATTTTTGTCTTTTCTCGCTATCCTATAAGTTTGTATCGAGTAATTCGTGGTTTTTATCAAACTCTGTCAAAGGAAAGTTTTAATATGTATATATGGTAGGATTAGAAATACAGAACCAATTTTTTTTCTCTTTTTCTTCCGATAATATGCAAATAATTGTACTTTTTAAAATTGGATTACAAAACTACTCATTTCGTTACAAATTTAGGTTATACGTAAAGAATTATTAAAGTAAATAATATTATAAACATGGGACATTTTTTTCTCTTTTTGCGCCGGCTCCGTTGCCGAGGACAGCATTCTGGGGGGGGGGGGAGGTGTAATGTCCAACGTTTATACCCCCTATAGCACCCGATAATTTGGCAACATTGCCTCAACATTGCATTGCAAGACTGGCTAGATTCGGCAATATTGCTAGCGCGTAAAACAACATTGCTTCAACCATTAGGCAATGTTGTCACGCACCAAAATGTCCGCTTTTTCATTGCAAGGCTGGTTATCTCACACAGAAATCCCAATATTTTAGGAACATTGCCTAAAGATTGCCCTACCAGATTGTGCAATATTGCATGAAGCCTTATTAATATTCCTGCAACTATTTAAGAAACGTTGCTACTAGATTGTGTAATATTTAACTAATATTGCGCTAACCTTAAAATATTTTCGCATCATTATAACAATTTTTATAATGATAAAGAAGAATAAAGGAACAAAGTAAGCTTGCCAGCATCATCAAGACCGAAGGTAAGAGCGAGCAATTTACTTGCGGACATTCCATCGTCCGAGCATCAGCAGCGAGATATACTATTGTCCGTGATTCACTTCACCGCGACTGTGGACACACCAACAGCGTCCGCCTGAAAGAACCGGTCCGCGTAAGCATAGAAAGCGGACAGACTACTGTCCGCACACGAGCGTCCGCGTAGCAGTCCCATCGCCGCGATAGTCACGTGCCACTTGTCCACGTAGATTGTAGATTCAACACCTCTAGTAACAATAAGGCTCACGAGCCTATGCTAGTTTCCGCGAATAAAATAATTATTTGTACGACTTGCGCAGCCTGTATTCATACCAAATACGGTCTTTACACTGGTGTTACTGTGCGCAATGGTGCTGGTGATTTATGATATTTGTGAGATGAGAGTTCAAGATTATAATGCATTCGTCAAGTGATGATGTAGCGGTGGGTAACGAGTCACATGCGCCGAGGTAGTCCCTTAGCTCCTCGGCCTTGATTCCCTTATAGTTTCTATATGAATATAAGTGAGGTACGTAGCGTGGAGTCTGTATGTCTATCGTGGCAGTTAATGAATAGAGTGTCCGTCTTGTAGTAGAAGAGAAGACGATCCTGTTCGTCAGTTAAGCAGAGGTCAAACCAGGCGTCGAATTCCTGCTTATGGTGCGTAGCCGACTGAATTGGTCAGAGATAAAACCACCCATTATGACCTTGGTGAAGTAATTGTGCATGTGCGTTGTTAATTGCTTAATGAAGTTGTTGCCCTTGATAAAAGAGGCATGAGGAGGATGATACACAACCCTCATGAAGATGGGTGTGATTCCCTTTGTGGAGATCTCGCAGAAAAGATACCCCGGCTTACATGGCTTGCCCGATCAATTGCTATTAGACATGGATATAATGTTAGCTGTCAGATAATGATGCATGTAGAGGGCATCCTCCGTTTCTGTTTCTGTTTGTGTCGCGTCCGTATAAAGTATAGTTATCCATTAAAGGGATAGATGTGATATTTTCGTCTAGCCAGGTCTCAGTTACAATTATTACGTGAAAGAATTGGCAAGTGTACATAAAGAGCCTGATTGCCTCAATATGTCCTGTAAGAAAGTTTGCATGGAAGTGACAGACCTTTAGACCCTTCAACAGATTTACCTTAAAGATGTTTATGGCTGTAGAGTGCTTTGTTGATGGTGGTCTGGGTGGTATTAAGTTTGTGTGTGTGTGAGCTGGGCGATGCCTGCCGTATTGCTGGTGTTTGAGTTAAAAAAAGTATCCACCCCGATGGATCGGTTGTTGTTGTGTTCTGCGTTGTTGGTGGGGCGGATGTGGATTTTCTCACCTACGGAAAGCTAACAGGTGGCCCCGCCATCACAACAACAACATTAGAGTTGTTATTGTTGCTGCTCCTGATTCTCCTTATCTCCTGGAACTCGCTGATAAGGCTGGCAATTTCCGCAGACTCACTGGCAGAGGGTGGAGTTTTTTCGCTGTGGCTGTTGTTGTTAAGAGCAATGGTGGAGCTCCTCGACGATAGATCTCGAAGTTTTACTCTCAGCATTTGACATGCGAGTTTTGAGCTGGGGTAGGTCGTCCACGGCTTTAAGACGTACCTCCAGTGGACTCAACATGTTCTCAATTCCAGAGACCCTTGCATAGATATTCTTTTGCTCTTCTATAGCAGCATCTTGTTTGGACCTAATGTCCGCTAGGACCTCTAGAATTTCCTTGAGTGAGCCCTCAATCGACGACTTGACGGCAGACTTACTGACAGAAGCTTTGCGTATCGGTGACGTATTGCGCGAGAAGACAAGTGATGGTGGTGCCAAGCTGGAATTTTTCCTCGAGTTTGGGCCTGTTGATGTAGAAGAGTGGTTCACCAAGGTCACAGACTTTTTCTTGTAAGACGCCGTACAGTCACCACAGGCGAGCGGCGGCTTGTTCACTACCAGGGAATAAAACGTGGTACACCTAGCGTAGAAATGGAGGTCGCATACATCACACCTTTTTGGCTCCTTACTTTAGATAATATCATTGCCGCAACCACAAGTGGCAAATGTTTTTGCATTTTGTTTTGTTTTTGCCCAAAAGGCTAGTTTGACTAATTTTGACAATCACTTACTGGCAGTTGGTAGAGTAGAGCAGTTTAGTAGGCGTAGTAAATTACGAGTGAGTCGGTTGTTGTTCTTGCCGCCAAGTGGGTCAATAGCGAGAAAAAAAACTGTGGTACCGACCTTATTTAGTAGTATTGGAAAAGTGATGTTCAAGATCAACAGGTGTCGCCACGTGATCGCCCAGAAACATAAAAGCCAAGTCGCGTGGGAGGAGACCAAGCCGTGCAGATTTGCAGGTTATGATTGCGGTGCGAGACGTTATGATGAAAAGTAGTGTTTAATACATTGCAGCCTCCAATGAATTATTATTCAGCTGCAAGGTTGCAATAAGAAGCGTGCAACAATCTACAAATCAAAAGGCCCGAACGCAGCAGGTGGCAGAATCAAGTCGGCAAAGACAGAGTGAAATGAACAACAAAAGGTGTACTTACGTGACCAGGTTAGAGAGAGAGAGAGAGAGAGAGAGAGAGAGACAGACAGACAGACAGACAGAGAGACAGAGAGAGACAGAGACAGAAACAGTCAGACACAAAGAGCTGCTGGAATGTGGACGATCCGAGCAACAACTGCTACGGCGCAACAAGTGGAGAAAGAATGAGAAGACTGTAGTCGCAATTCAGGCTGACACACTAAACATCCTGGCTCCTGACATTGCCCCTGCAGCAGTTCTACCTGCCTCAGTGTAACCAAGTGTCGCGTCAAAGCCTACGATAAACTATCATTGTTTACAGTAAGCGCGGAACGGTAATCTTGTCAGACTTTCTCCTACCTCACATCGTCCACAGAAGCAACGTGACACAACTTGAGCCGAAACAAGAGTCGTTGGACACTCTGAAAGACATCCTAGAGCTTCATCCATCAGCAGACGACAACGTTTAGATAATATTTACGGAATATTGCTTCAACGTTGCATCTCAAGATTTGCTAGATTCAACAATACTGCTGTTGGGCAGAATAATATTGCTGCAAGCATCAGGTCACACTCTGAAATGTCCGCTTTTACATTGCAACTTACAACCACTAAGGAAGCCAATCTTTTCGGAATATTGGCTTAAGGGGTCGTGCGTTAAATCTTGCTAAATATATATATATATATATATATACACATTCTTATAGGTAAAACTTTCTTTTTATAATGTAATAGTGATCAAAAATTTCTGTTAAAAATATATATAATATACAATTATATACCACTATAACTGAAAAAAAATCATAAATATACCTTATAAAATCACTGGCCAAAAATCATGACATTTCAATACATAAATCAGTGTTTCCAGTCACTTGCCACAGCTTTCTCAAAGATCCGGGCCATCTTTTTTACTCTAATCAGGCTTAAAATGTTCCTCAAACATACCTCCTCAGACTAAGTAAGAGACATTCCTATTAAATATCAATTAAACAGTGATCGCCATCCATTAAATGTTTTGCTAATAATTTTAATTGATATTTTTCAGGTTGTATTTGTAGCAAACAATGTTTAATTGTTATTTTATAGGCATGTCTCTTTGTTAGTCTAAGGGATTATGTTTAAGAAACATCTTGAGCCGGCATAGAATAAAGAAGACGGCGTACAAAAAAAAAAAAAAAAAATAGTATCGTATAAAATTGTATAGCAAAGACTGCTAAAATTCGCAAGTCGCGCTTTTTCGTGACTAAAGTCGTCCTTCTTGTAAAATACTATTGAGCAAACAAAATGTAACAATTTAAGATCAATGGTGACAAAAATATTACATTGTACAACAAAGGGCAGAAGCAGATTTTTTCCGCGGTTTAGTTAACTGCCCGAACTAGAATATTTTTCCAGAGGCTGCAGTAAGCACCCGAGACAGATTAATTGGTTTTTCATTTATGTAAACTGTGTTGTACAATTTCAAATAATTCAAAGACTAGTTATAATGTGTGTGTGTGTGTGTGTGCGTGAGAGATAATGTATGTAAAATAAGTGAAAAATGTCATATACAGAGTGGTAAAGTGTAGGTGTTTGTGAGATTATTATGAGGTTTCAAGTGTAAGAAAGTATTCTTCAGATATTTGTTTGAAGTGTGACATAGATTTAATGTTGCAAAGGCGTGATGGTAGCGAATTGCAAAGGTATGAGACGATTTAGCATCTCGCGTTAGAGCGCGACGTAAAAGTCGAAAAAGGCCATGATGTCAGAGGGCACAGCTGAGTTAAACAGTTTTCGTAGAAAACATGCTGCAAAGTACTTTCTACGTTTAGCCGTTGTAAGCCATTGCAGCTCACGCCTTTAAGGGAAGATGTGCTCGTCCTTCTTTACACCATAGATGTATCAAATTCCCGTGTTTTCAAGTCTCTGGAGTTTTGTGTCAACTTCCTGGCTTAGGTCACAGTATGCGAATAAGCAGTAATCGATGCTTGAAAACAGGAGCGCTGGCGCAGGATGTTTGCGCAGCCCAAGTTTGGTAAGTTTCCTGAAAAAGTATAGCCTCTAGTTAATGAGTGAGCACGTTTACATAATTGTGTAACATGCTCTTCTCACGTTAGTTTAGAGTCGAGCACCAATCACAGATTGCGCACTGATGATTAATAGTCAACCCAGGCTCCTTTTATGTCGATGTAGGTGTTAGCTATAGTCGGTAAAGCATTAATATAGTAAAGGGAGCCGAGGATGATTCCTTTAGTTTTGAGAACATTAAGTTTGAGGTAATTGTGTGCAGCCCAGCCCATTATCTTTTCAGCGTCAGCCCTCATCTTGACAGAATAAGAATCAAGCCCCTCAAGGTGGCATTAGCTGTATGTTTGCGAGTCATCTGCATAGATAAGATGGAACACATCTGAATCTAGGCAAAAAGCGATGTCATTGATGTTCAACGCGAACAGCAGGGGACCAAGAACCAACCCCTGCGAGACACCGGTGTTCAGCGGCCGAAAGGTGAAAAGTTTGCTGTTGTCACCAAAGACGGCCTGCTTTCTTCCCGGAAGGTAAGATGCAAGTTAGCGGATGACCTGCTTAGAGAAGCTGTAAGAGGATAGCTCTTCCAGGAGCCTGACGTGAAACACCGTGTGAAGCAGAAGCATGACCATCATTTTGTCTATGCTAAGCCTGACATCATCAGTCAGCTTAATTAAGCAGGACTGTGTGCTGTAACCAGTGCGGAAGCCTGTTTGTAGATTGTCAATAAATTGTCTTAATTCAAGATATTTTGAGACTTGCCTGTGCACCAGCCACTCCAGGGCCTTGGATAAAAAACAGAGGAAAGAAATTGAACGGTAGTCAGTCATAGCCGTTGGTGAACTGATCTTGTTAACAGACGGTAATCAACTACAGTTGTTGGTAAGTTGATTCTGTTAAGTGCTCGCACCAGCAACATCTTCCAGGCAGAGGGAAATCGTGATTCGCTCAAAGATAAGTTGAAAATCCGACATAGTAAAGTAGCGAGTACGGGCAGTGCCTTAGAAATCACAACCTGGGGAATGCCATCGCTGCCTCTGGCCTGGGTGTGGAAGTGCGGCACTGCAGCCAAAACATCCGATTCTGTAATATGCCTGAAGTTAAAATTTTCAGGAGAGTCTAGACTCTCCAGGGTACGCAGAAAAACCTCAACTGCAGGAGCCAGTGGATCGTTAGAGATGGAACTAATGTGTTTGTTGAGGTCATCTGTGGAAAAGCGAGAAGCTGATGGTGCATTAGAGGTGGCAATTTCAAGGTTCTCAAGCTCTCTCCAGATCTTAGAGACATCAGTCAGGGTTGACAGGCGTGAATAATAATAATTAAGGGGACCAACCACCTTAAAAAGTCAAAAAAAATGAAAAATCAGATGTTATTTTTATATTAACATTAAATTGTTTAAAAAATGTATTAAACAAACATATAAACTTAAAAAAACTATACAGACCAAGAAACAATTTTTATATGTATCAAATACCAGGTGCAATATGTCTCCGAAGGCCAAAATTCACAATTTTCATTTTTTCACTCACCGCAGGCTTACTTCAGTTCTAGGCATCGAAGAGCACTAAAACTTTACAAACATGTGTGAAATACACATAGTTCGGACATGAGTATAGGGATTTGTAAGTAAATTAAATCTTAAAAAGTTAATTTAAATTTAAACAATCTAACCAGAATATTTGTCATTTTTAACATTTTTAACAATGGTGAACCACGGGTGACGTTTACGTCTTGAATTAACAGTTCGTAATGGGGCTAGATGACTTATGGCGTTCGTTAAGTGAGCGTTAAGGATTGTGATGCATTCGTAGAGTGATGACGTAGCGAGAGATGACCAGTCACATGTGCCAGAAAGTCCCTTAGCTTCTTGGCACAGATTTCTTTGTAGTTTCTGTTAGAGTATGTTATAAGTACGTAGCGTGGAACCTATACGTCAGTGTGGCAGTGCTCAAATTATGTCCTGGTCCATGGAGTCCTGTTTATGGTACGTGGCACCATAAGGGATCGACAATAAGGAGTTTTTCTCAATATAGGCCTTGATGAACTTAGCATCTTCGGATAAGGAGAATTGATCAGCATTAAAGTCACCCATAATTACCTTTGTAAAGTAGTTGTGCATAAAATTCCTCTGCTGCTCAATGAAGTTGTTATTCTGAATAAAAGAGGCATGGGGTGGGCGATACATAACTCCTACAAAGATAGGTGAATCTTCCTTTGCGGAGACCTCACAGAAAAGGTACTCCGGTTTGCCTGGCTTGCCCGACCAAGCTCCATTAGAGGATGATAATACGTTTGCAGTCAGTAAGTGATGGATGTAGAGGGCTACACCTCCATTGTTCCTGTTTCTATCACGTCTGTAGAATGTATAGTTTTCCAGTGAAGTGATAGAAGTAACTTTATCATCAAGCCAGGTTTCCGTCACAACTATCACGTGAAAGAGGAGACAAGTGGACAAAAAGAGCTTGACCATCTCAATGTGACCCGTAAGAAAGTTCGCTTTAGAATGACAGACTCTCAGACACTCAGATAGAGTTACCTTAGGGGTGAATGAAGATATGGTGGACGATTGGGATGATGGTGATCTACGTGGAATAAGGTATGTGTACTTCAGTTTGCTGTGATCAAGCCTAAAAATATCTTGAGATCATCATCTGACGTAATCTTTAGAGCACGATCCTCCTTCTTTAGCTTGATATATATTCGTCCATCCTCCACAAATGTGGTGCAGCCGTGCTTCCTTGCAGCCTCCGTTACAGTTACACGGAGCCGAAGGACATCAGATGGCAACCATTCGTTGAAGTTGATGTATGAGTCTGGAAGCGGTAGTGCAACGCGAGCCCTATGTAGCGAGTCGCTAGACAGCTGCGTAGTTTGAAGCTTCTTGATCCTGATTTGAGCTGAGATAAGTGAGTGCATGAGCGTCCTGTTAGTGTGACTAAGACCGGCACGCTACTCGCTCCAGAGCTCGCATCAGAGCTCGCGTCAGAAGTGTCTACAGCATCATCACAGGCTGCTCGCACCCTTCCAAGGGGTTGCACAGAAATAATGTCTCTCTCCGTTAGCTCAGGGTCCGAAGGCTGGAGAGCTGCATAGGCAAGATGCCTCAATGATGTTGTATCCGAGAAAGTCAGGCCGGTTATGACCAATTCTGCCGAGAGCTTTGCATGGGATAAAACAACGCCATCCAGTTGGTCCTGAATTCTTGTGTTGGTTTCGCGGAGCTGCTGAATGGTTGCAGTGTCCAGCGCTGGGGCATCTGATGGGAACGATGAAGAGCCAGCGCCGCACAGTTGGCCAGAAATTTAAAAAAAGTGATCACGGGTTATCTTTACTCGAAAAAATCACTGAAAACAAAAATCAAAGGTATGGAAATCTTTGTAAAAATGTCTAGTTTCTGAGTCCGTTTCCCCCCAACACCTCAAAAGCTAGCCTCATTTTTAGAATGTACATTTTCGATTTTAACGATCATAATTCACAGTTTTTACATTTTTAGCTATAATAATTGAGAGGTAGGCACTGTACTATGTATATATATAGTATCAGTGCACGCTAGTGAATACGGTGCCTATATCTCAATTATTATAGTTAAAAATGTAAACTACGTAAAACGGCTTCATTTATCATCGGTAAAATCGGAAAAGGATATTCTAAAAATGAGGTTAGCTTTTGAGCTGCCACAAAAAATATTGACGGTTGCGGATTTCGGGGAAAACGGACTCGGAAACTAGACATTCTTACAAAGATTTCCCTACTTTTGATTTTTGTTTTCAGTGATTTTTTTGAGTGAAGATAACCCGTGATCACATTTTTAAATGTGTGGCCCACTGTGCGCCGCTTGCCAGCAGCTGTCCAAGCTACGCCTTGGTTTCTTTCTGCTCAGCCTTGAAGGTAGCTACATCATCCTCAACACGATTAATGAGTGCCGGTATATCCTTCAGCGGTTCCAAAGACTTCTTGATGGCTGCCATTCTTTTTTGTTTTCGCCCAACAAGGTATTATTTTCAGAAAGCTGTTTTTTTCATCGCGCTGTGCAGTATCCCGATGATATCAAGTTTATTTTGTTTCTCGAGTATTTTGCTGAGCACGGGATCATTTTTACTGCGTGATGGACTAGAAGACTGCGATAGTGGTGCAAAAAGCGGCTTTTGCGTAGTGGTTGTTGCTGCTGTTGCTTTGGCAGAGAGCTGTTGCTGTGTGTGGATGGAGAAGAGGCAGAGGCAGAAGTGCTGCGTGGAGATTCACTGATTTTATCAATGGTTGACAAGCAGTTACTGCAGACTTGTGTATTCTTGTTACCCTCCGTATTTGGTTTGAACAGGCGTACACCTGGGATGGTAGTACCAGACACATTTTTCGCATTCGCGTGGATGTCGCGTAGCAATGATTTCCGTGCAGGTCTTGCACGATATAGGCGACAGCAGTTGATCATCATTCTGCTCGTTCAACATTGTGTCTAATGCAAATGACTCCATTGGAATTTCCCGGCTGGATACGATGGTAGCTTATCGACGAGAGGTAATTCGACTTAGTCGATAAGTAGTTCAGGTAGGAAGGTGGAGATATCGCTGTGTGTCCCGAGAACAAGCAAAAAGACTGCGCTGAGCAATGCGAAAAGTTTCGAAGTTAGAATCTGTAAGACTTTTAGATGGGAACAACGGAGAAAGCAGGTAGCGCACTCCAGCCTCTCAAAGCTCAAAGATAAGCTCAGAAATAGCAGCAGACAAGGAGTTCACAAAAATTGCGACGTTGTGCGTCGCAGCAGCGCAAATCGCATTTTGCTGTTTGCGCGGCAAACCCTCCTGATGCCAGAAAAGAGACGATCGGTTTCAGCGAGGCCTGCGTTTTCTCGGACGCGTACCGGGAATTTGTTAAATTCGCTGATCGTCGTGCTCAAGGAAGAAGCCCCCGAGGTCCAAACTGGCGAAAGACGAGCGACCAATCAGCGCATCTCGGCAGTTTCTTTCTGCCTCTCGTTAACGCAACACGTCAACGAGATCTGAAAGCGCGCGCGAGTGGTGAGTGAGAGAGAGAGAGAGAGAGAGAGAGAGAGAGAGAGAGAGAGGGATTAGATTAGATTAGATTAAGTTGTCTTTATTACTGTACATTATGTTGTATAAATTAAATTTATATAAAATAATAATATATTAGTATACAGGGTGATTCTAAAACAATGCAACGTTTATATCACTGTAATCAGCGTGAAAATCTAAGCATAGACAAATTAGTCAGAAAATTTTTCCGTGGAAAATGAGCTCAGGAAAAGCCAATGAAATTGGCCAATCAGAGTGAGAGTACAGGAGAAAGAAACTCTCCGCCGCCAGCCGTACCATCGTGCCCCTAGCGGGTGGGAGGTAGATCGCCGTCGCGCTGCGGCGAAAAGTGGAGACAACCGTTGCTAAGGCGGCCGGCGGATCGGCGAGGGAGAGAAAGAGAGGCAATTGACGAACGCGAAAAATGAAACACGTGGCTGACAATCAGCTAGCGTGCGGTGTCATCGTGTTTCTCGACGACGAGTAGCTTTGCAAAAGTCGAGCTTGTTTCAATTAATTTTTAGAGCTTGCGCGATAGAGAGCTCGTGCGCCTCACTGCAGCCCAGTTCTTGGGCTAAGCTGCGTGATAACTGCGTCTAAATTCTCATGGGTTACGAGGCGAGTAGCCCTGCAAAAGTCGAGCTCGGTGCAATTAATTTTAATAGCTTGTGCGACAGATCGCTCGTTTGCAGCGCTGCAGCCCAGTTCTAAGGCCAAGCTGCAAGTTTACTCCTCTCGGATATGTCATGGGTAACGAGACGAGTAGCCCTTCGACAGTCGAGCTCGTCTCGATTGATTTTCGGAGCTTGCGCGACAGAGACCTCGTGCTCCGCGCTGCAGCCCAGTTCATAGGCCAAGCTGCAAGTTTGCGCATCTCAGATGTGTCGTGGGTGACGGGGCGCGTAGCCCGTCGACAGAGCTCGTGCGCCATGCTGCAGCCCTGTTCCTGGCCTAAGCTGCGTGATAACTGCGTTTAAATTTTCATGGGTTACGAGGCGAGTAGCCCTGCAAAAGTCGAGCTCGGTGCAATTAATTTTAATAGCTTGCGCGACAGAGCGCTCGTGCGCTGCGCTGCAGCCCAGTTCTTAGGCCAAGCTGCAAGTTTACGCATCTCGGATGTGTCATGGGTGGCGAGACGGTTAGCCCTTCAACAATCGAGCTTGTTTCCATGGATTTTCGGAGGTTGCGCGACAGAGTCCTCGTACGCCGCGCTGCAGCCCAGTTCTTGGGCTAAGCTGCGTGCTAATTGCGTCTAAATTCTCATGGGTTATGAGGCGAGTAGCCCTCTAAAAGTCGAGCTCGGTTCAATTAATTTTAAGAGCTATCGCGACAGAGAGCTCGTGTGCCACGCCGCAACCGTGTTCTTAGGCTTAGCTTTAAGTTTACGCTGCTCGGATTTGTCGTGAGTGACGAAGCGAGTAGCCCTTGGACAGTCGAGCTCGTTTTGATTCATTTTCGGAGTTTACGCGACAGAGGCGACCTGCGGCGCGCGGCTTAAAGTGACAATAATTTAACGAAGAACTAAATATACTAGAATAATAAAATTGTATTCATAATAAATAATAAAATTCTATAAAATAATTTAAAGCTCTTCTTGTACTCTTGGAACTCTTCTGCAGTGCTCAAATAGGCCTCCTTCCTCTTCAATGCACGTCGGAGAATATCTTGAGCCGCCCGTTGTATTTTTTCACGGTCTTCACTGATAGCATGCTCCTCAATACGATGCCACAACTGATGCACATTTGCAGGAGCACCGTTGTGGTACACCTGCTCCTTGGAATATCCCCAATAGAAATAATCCAATGGATTGAAATCGGGGGAGCGCGCTGGCCATGGGGTTGGCCCTTCCCGTCCAATCCATCTGTTTGGGTATATACACTTCGTCCAGATGATTACGAACGTCAATGGCGAAGTGTGCCGAAGCTCCACTATCGTGCATAAATATTAAATTTTGCCGTTGCTCTTCTGTTAGAGATTCTTCGAGAAGGTGGGGCAAATCATTTTGCAGAAATTCTAAATAATTGGGCCCATCTAATCTCGCTGGTAACTCGACCTATCAGCTGATCGCCGATAATTCCTGCCCAAACATTTATTGAGAAGCGATTCTGAAAACGATCTGTATAGAGAAATAATTGCTTTAATATATGTTGTTGAATTTATCATGGTCGTGATGAAAATGGGTCAAATTATCATTTTAATTTTTTCACCTTCTCTGGCTAAGTGTGGATTTTCATGAGCCCAATAACGTTCGTCGTGCGCATTGGCCATTCCAGTGCGCACGTTCGTGGCCTCGTCCGTCCACAGAATCCTGTTGAGGAATTCAGCATCTCTTTCATGCTCCTGGATTACTAAGTGGCTGAATATGAGTCGATATTCTCGATCTCATTCCACTATAAAATAACATTTGTCCTAGTGTAAACGTGTGTATGCAAGGCTTTTTGCAAGCCAGTGATTACCCCAAGAACTGAGCTGTAGTGCGGCGCAGGAGGTCTCTGTCGCGCAATCTCCGAAAATCAATGGAATCGAGCTCGACTGTCGAAGGGCTACACGCCCCGTCACCCACGACACATCCGAAATGCGTAAACTTGCAGCTTAGCCTAAGAACTGGGCTGCAGCGTGGCGCACGAGCTCTCTGTCGTGCAAGCTCTAAAAATTAATTGAAACGAGCTCGACTTTCGCAATGCTATTCGTCTCGTCACCCACGACACATTTGAGCTGCATAAAGTTGCAGCTTAGCCTATGAACGCGGCCGTGACGCGGCTCACGGGGCCTCTGTGGCGCAAGCTCCGAAAATCAGGTACAGCTGATCGATCAAACTTTTTAGCAGAAGCTCTATGTTAATGGAAAGAGTGTGCGATTGTGAGTATGGAAATAACCTTTGTAAGCGAAATCTTTTGCCAGAAAGTCTATGAAACCTATGTAAAGTATGCAAGTATGTGGTGCGCATGTGCGAGAAACTCCGCGAGCGACGCGACACGAGTCGACGAGTAGACTCGTTGACTTGGATTTCTGATCGAGCCCAGCTAACACCCTGCGGTTATTACTACGCTTTGATAGAGAGTTTTGTTAGTTTTCTTTCGCGTGACTTTACAGAGCACGAGACTTCGCAGAATGAGAGGAAGGGCGTTGTTGCTAAAATTCCAAAGGTAGAGTGGTCCGAGAGAGTTGTTTTTTAAGAAATAATAAATCGTTCCGTCGGAAGAGTCAGACTGTGAGTCTAGCCGTGAAGTAGTCGGGATCTTGCCTCGTGGCATTATTGTAAAATATTACCGTCGGGTTAACTAAGCGAGTGCAAGTGTTAAGATTGTATTGAGTGATAGACGCCGATTGCGGCGTAACGAGCAATATATTCCAGCCGGTTGTAGTTTGCGAACACGTCGAGAAGTGATTGTATAAATATTGAAAGCCGGATTACAGTCGGAAAGATTAATAGAATAAAGATACTAAATATTGTGTGCAAAACGAGAGTGCGGTCATTTTTCCTGATTTCCCACGACCGATCTCCTCCGGGATAAGATCTCAACATTAGCCGGACACGTGAGAGTGGCAGAGTTTCGAGCAAATACTTCCGACCTGGCGCCGCATACAAATTCGCATAGAATTCATGAGATGAGGGATGAAGACTGAGTCTGAGGTAATGTTTATTGTGGTGTGTTTTCGAGGTTGAAGAAGTGTTGTTTTGCTAACTGTTTAAAGTGTGAAATGGATCGTATATTGCGTATTTGTGATGGTAGAGAATTCCAGAGGTATGAGGCGCCTACATGGAATGAATTCCTCAGCGACTCCGTCGTGAAGGCCGGAATATCCAAGGGTGTCACCTCCCCCCTGACAGACTTAAGTGCGACGTGGAAGTCAAAAAAGGCCATGATATAAGAGGGCAGAGCTGTGTTAAATAATTTTCGTAAAAAGCAGGCCGCGAAGTACCTCCTACTATTGAGAATATAGTACATTTGACTGTATGTATAGTATAGTTCGTGCTAGAATGAGTGAGCTCGTTAACGAGTGTGTGAGGGAACGCACACATGCAAGTATCCCCTCTCGCGTATGAGTGTGAGTCACATGACTACTTGCGGTGTCGAGACTAAACGAGTCTCGCACATCGCTCTCTTGGGAACGAGCCGTCGCCGAATACACAAGGTGTGTGCGACGCATAGCTGTACATAGAAGGAGAACAATAAATCCACATTGTTATAAACATTAATCCTCTGCTTTACCTCATTATCTAACACCTACGTCCGGCGGTGGTAAGCCATTGCAACTCACGTCTGTAAGGGGAGATGTGCTCGTCCCTCCTTACACCATAGATGTAACGTATTCCAGTGTTTACTAGTCTCTGCCGTTTAGTGTCAAGTTCCTGTGTTAGGTCGCAGTATACGAGTGAGCAGTAGTCTATAATTGGAAATAGGAGCATTTGCAAGAGATGCTTGCGTAGCCTGAGATTGGTGCTCTTCCTAAAGAAATATAGCCTGTACATTAATGAGTGAGCACGCTTACATAGTTGTGTAACATGCTCTTTCCACGTTAGTTTGGAATCAAGCACCAATCCCAGATTGCGCACAGATGATTCAAAATCGACCCGGACTCCCCCTATGTTGATAAACATGTTAGCTACAATTGGTAAAGTGTTGATGTAGTAGGGGGAGCCTAAGACGATTGTCTTAGTTTTGAGGACATTAAGTTTGAGGCCATTTTGCGCAGCCCAGCCTATTATCCTGTCGGCGTTAGCACTCATCTTGGCAGAACAAGAATCCAGCTCATCTACATAGCATTGACTATATATTTGCAAGTCATCCGCATAGATTAGATAGGATACATTAGAATCTAGGCAGAAGCCGATGTTATTGATGTACAACGCGAACAACAATGGATCTAGAACAGATCCTTGTGGCACACCGATGTTAAGGGGGCGAAAAGTGAAGGATTCGTTGTTATTACCAATGACGGCCTGTTCTCTTCCAGTGAGATAAGAGGCAAGCCAGCGAATGACTTGCTTGGAAAAGCCGAAGGAGGATAGCTTTCTAAGGAGCATGACGTGACACACAGTGTCTAACACCTTGCTAAAGTCAAAGAGAAGAAGAAGCGTGACCTTTTTTCTGTGTATACTAAGCCTGATATCATCAGTCAGCTTAATCAAGCCAGACTGTGTGCTTTGGCCAGTGCGGAAGCCAGTTTGTAGATCGTCAAGGAAGAGTCTTGATTCGAGGTACTTAGTGACTTACCTATGCACCAGCCACTCCAGCGCCTTGGATAAGAAACAGAGG
Source organism: Pteromalus puparum (assembly GCA_012977825.3). Lineage (NCBI taxonomy): Eukaryota > Metazoa > Arthropoda > Insecta > Hymenoptera > Pteromalidae > Pteromalus > Pteromalus puparum. Next base: position 18,007 of record VCDM03003259.1, read on the forward strand.
AGGGAAATCGGCCGGTAGTCAGTCAGGGATGTTGGTGAGCTGACCTTATTTAGTGCTCGCACCAGTGACAGCTTTCAGACAGAGGGGAAGCGAGCCTTGCTCAAGGACAGGTTGAAGATCCGACATAATAAGGGAGCGAGTGTAGGCAGTGCTTTGGAAATAACAACCTGTGGGATGCCGTCGCTGCCTCTAGCCTGGGTGCTGAACTGATTTACAGCTAATATATCCGATTGCGAGACCGGCGATGGCTCCGTGGTAAACCACCTGCCTCCCGGTCAAGGGGTCGTGGGTTCGAGCCCCCATCAGCGCGATCAGTTTTTTCAGATCCGATAGAAATCTTACTCACGACACCGGGTTTGAGAAAGGCGTAGGTGTGATGAGCCTACCCTGGAAACTTTCGAACGCTAAAATTCATCTAGAAACACAACACGATACGTTGTGAGGCCATGAACTTTCGAGTTCGAAAAAGCCACCCTATTTTATTATTTTTATAATATATCCGATTCCGTTATAGTCCTGAAATTGAAGTGCTCAGGAAAATCCATACTCCCATGTGTACGCCGATAATCTTTAACAGCAGGAGTGAGAGGATCACTAGAAATTGAGCTGAAGTGCTTGTTGAGGTCATTTGAGGAGAAGCGACAAGGAGTGGGTGCCTTGGAAGTGGTTTTTCCAAGGTTCTCAAGCTCTCTCCAAATCTCGCTACATCAGTCAGGGTTAACAGGCGTGAATAATAATAATTCAGCCTGGCTTCCTCGACCCGACGATGAGCTTTGTCCCTTGCTAGTCGGTAAAAATACAGATCCCAGCGTAGACGAGTTCTTCGAAATCGCCTATAGAGTCTGTTGCGTTCGGTCAAGAGGTCACGAAGAGCCGTGATAAACCACGGTTGACGTTTTCGTCCTGGTGTCAGAGAGAGAGAGAGAGAGAGAGAGAGAGAGAGAGATTTTATGTGTTTATTGCTGTACATTATGTTGTACAAATAATATTATAGAAAATATTTACAGATTAATTATAGGTTTGAGCGATAGATGATATGAAGTATGTTAAATAATGGTGGTGAGATGAGATAGCGAAAAGTTATGCATGAGGTGTTTGTGTGATAGTTACTATTGTTTGTGAAAGTGTGTGAGAGAATGTTGCGAGCTCAGTTGTTTCCATTCGGTTCTTCTTGAGCGAAAAAGTATTGTCTAGCCTGCGCCTTGAAACAAGAAATTGAGCTATTGTTACGTAAGTGAGATGGTAGGGAATTCCAGAGATATGAGGCGCTGATGTGGAATGATTTCCTCAGCGTCTCTGTGGCGAAGGGGGGGATGTCTAGAGGACTCACTTCACCCCTCACTGGGCGGAGGGCGACGTGGAAGTTAAAATAGGCTAAGATGTAGGATGGTACAGCAGTATTAAATAGTTTTCTTAGAAAACAAGCCATGAAGTACTTCCTACGTCCGGCGGTGGTGAGCCAGCCGAGCTCACGCCTGTAAGGAGTGATGTGCTCATCCCTTCTTACACCATAGATGTAACGAATTCCTGTATTTACCAGTCTCTGTAGTTTGAGGTCTAGTTCTTTAGTCAAGTCGCAGTATACCAGTGAGCAATAGTCAATGATGGGAAACAGGAGAGCCTGCACAAGATGTTTGCGCAGTCTAAGGTTAGTGCTTTTTCGAAAGAAGTTTAGACGATACATTAAAGAGTGAGCACGTTTACATATTTGCTTGACATGCTCTTTCCAGGTTAGCTTCGAATCTAGCAATAACCCGAGACTGCGCACGGATGATTGATACTCGACCCGGACTCCTCCTATGTTTATGTAGGTGTTAGCTACAGTTGGTAAAGCGTTTATGTAGTATGGGGAGCCCAGGACGATCGCCTGAGTTTTGCTGGCGTTTAACTTCAGGAAATTTTGTGCTGCCCAGCCTGAAATCCTCTCGGCATTAGCTGTCATCCTAACGGAACAGGAGTCCAGCTCCTCGAGGGGGCATTGACAGTAGATCTGGAGGTCATCCGCATAAATGAGGTGATAGGTGTCTGAGTCAAGGCAGAAGCCGATGTCATTGATGTATAACGAGAATAGCAGGGGGCCCAGGACGGACCCCTGTGGGACTCCCGTGTTGAGAGGGCGAAAGGTGGAGAGCTCGCCCTTATCACCAATGACAGCCTGCTCTCTGCCCGTAAGGTATGAAGCAAGCCAGCGGATGACCTGTTTCGAGAAACCGAAGGAGGTTAGTTTAGAGAGAAGTTTGACGTGACACACAGTATCAAACGCCTTACTGAAATCGAAGAGGAGGAGAAGTGTAACCATCTTTTTGTTTATCCCTAGCCTGATATCGTCGGTCAACTTTATCAGGCCTGACTGAGTACTATGTCCGGAGCGAAAGCCGGTTTGAAGATCATCAAGGCAGAGCCTCGATTCCAGATATTCAGATATTTGTTTGTGTACCAGCCATTCCAGTGCCTTTGACAGAAAACATAAAAGGGAGATCGGACGATAGTCAGTAAGAGATGTTGGGGAACTGACTTTGTTTAGCGCATGCACTAGAGACTTTTTCCAGACAGAGGGGAAGCATGACTCGCTCAGGGACAGGTTGAAAATTCTACAGAGAAAGGGAGCGAGTACTGGCAATGCCTTCTGAATTATGCCCTGTGGAATGCCATCGCTGCCTCTTGCCTGGGAGTCAAAGTGCATTATCGCAGCTAAAACGTCCGATTCCGTTATCTCCCTGAAGTTAAAGTGTTCGGGGGTGTTCAGACTCTCGAGCCCTTGCAGGTAGTCCGCAACGTCAGGGGCCAGCGGATCGGTGGAAATTCCGCTAAAGTGCCTGTTGAGGTCTTCAGTAGAGAAACGAGAGGGAGGTGATTCCCTGGAGGTGGTGATTCCAAGTCTCTGTAGCTCTCTCCAGATCTCACCGGCGTCAGTCAGAGACGCCAAGCGTGAATAGTAATAATTCAGCCTGGCATCCTCGACCTGCCGATGAGCGTCATCCCTAACTAATCTATAGATTAGTAGGTCTGAGGGGAGACGCGATCTGTAAAAACGTCGATAGAGTCTGTCCCGCTCTTTCACTAGGTCACGAAGAGCCGTGGTGAACCACGGGTGACGTTTCTTTCGTGGGGTCACTGTTCGTAATGGGGCGAGATGATTTATGGCGTTAGTCAAGTTAGCGTTCAACAGTGTGATGTAGTCGTCAAGTGATGATGTAGCGAGCAATGACCAGTCGCACGCACCCAAGAAGTCCCTTAGCTTCTCGGCGCAGATGCCTTTGTAGTTTCTGTAAGAGTAAGTTTGAGGTACGTGAAGTGGCATCTGTACGTCGAGTGTGGCCGTTATAAGATCATGTCCGTTAATAAATGGAGTGTCGGTCTTCCAGTGTGCGAGAAGGCGATCCTGCTCGTCAATTAAGCAGAGGTCAAGCCAGGTGTCGGAGTCCTGTTTGTGGTGCGTTGCACCATAGGGAACCGACAGAAGTGAGTTCTCATCTATGAATGACCTGATGAAATTGGCATCCTCAGAAGAGGAGAGCTGATCAGCGTTGAAATCACCCATGACAAGTTTAGTAGAGTAACAGTGCATGTGCGTGGTTAGTTTTTCCATAAAGTCACTGCCCTGGATGAAAGGGGCATGGGGTGGTCGATAAACAACGCCGACAAAGATAGGGTTAACTCCCCTCGCTGAGACCTCACAGAAGAGATACTCAGGCTTCCCTGGCCTGCCCAACCAAGTGCCGTCGGATGAAGTGATGATTTTAGCTGTGAGAGAGTTGTGTATGTAGAGGGCCACACCTCCACCATTCCGGTTTCTGTCTCGTCTGAGTAGAATGTAGTTGTCCAGTAAAGGGATGGTTTTGATTTTGTCGTCTAACCAGGTCTCAGTTACAGCAATTACGTGAAAGAAGGGACGAGTAGACAAAAAGAGCCTTACCATCTCAATGTGACCCGTGAGAGAGTTAGCATTGAAATGGCAGGCCCTTAGTCCCTCGGACAGAGTTACCTTGGATGA
>VCDM03003260.1:3307-25764 GCA_012977825.3 Pteromalus puparum
AGAGAGAGAGAGAGAGAGAGAGAGAGAGAGATAGCCTTTATTTGCTTACAGCAAAAAAATTAATAAATAAATAAATAAAGATAATACAAATTGTTTGGTCATCACAGGATGCAACTTTGTGCATAATAATTATTACATTTTTCTTATATAATAACAGCGTTAAAATTATGGCCAATTGCTCGTCGTACTCAGAAAAGACGTATAAAATAAGGTATCCTTGATAGGTATACCGTCACACACTTACACATATACAAAATATCACATTTAAATATTACAATAAAACCAATATTTACGCTCTATGATTACGTTTTGGTCAAAGTCCTATCTACGATATCGTTACAATCTAAACTACACATTATGTGGAAGAAAGTGGCCCAGAAGCCTAGTCAGACTAGATTAAAGCAGGTGTCGTCGCAGTGCCACTCTGAAAGATGCGACAGATGGAAGATTGCGTAGAGTAGAAGGGAGAGCATTCCAGAAACGAGCACCCTGGACCTGGAAGGCCCTAGCCCCGGTTTCAGTACTCACTGCAGGAATGCTCAGCTCCGGAGGAACTCCTCTACTGGAGGGTCTTGGCTTGTGTTTACTAAATAGTGAAGCCAGGTACGTGGGTTCACCGATCCGTATAGCCTTATAAAGAAGAATGGCCTCAAAGTATAACCTCCTGGTATCGGTGCGCAGCCATTCTAGACGCCTCCGGTAGGGACTTATATGCTCATCCCTTCGAACTCCAAGATGAACCTCACACATGAATTGCTCAGTCTCTGTAACCGTATTCGCTGTTCATTCGACGCGTCCAGGATAGTCACAGCACAGTAGTCTAAATGTGGCTGTATAAGTGTCTCGACAAGCCTTCTGCGGAGAGTCTCGGTGGTGCAGCCCCTAATGAACCGCAAGCTATATAGGGCTTTGTTGACTTTTTTCGTGATAGAATCCACTTGCGGTTTCCAAGTGAGTTTACTATCGAGTTCAACACCGAGACTCACGACCGCCTCGCTAAAAGGGACGATCACTCCGCCCGGCAACGGAACTCCCGGCAGGTTCCATGACTTAATGTCATTAACATTCCTCATAGAACCAAAAAAGATGGACTTAGTTTTGCCAGGGTTGAGTCGCAGGTCGGAGCTCCCCGCCCAGTCAGCGACCAGCCGTGCCCCTTCTGCCAGCCGAGCCACGCCCTCATGAAAATTATCCTTACTGGTGTGCAGATAAATCTGAAGGTCGTCCGCGTAGAATATGTGTTTAATGGTACCGTCGAGTAAGTTCTGCAGGTCATTGACATAAAGGCTGAACAGCAGAGGTCCCAGGACAGAACCCTGTGGAACACCCAGGTTGGTTTCAAGCCATTCCGAGTTTCCATTTTTATTGGAAATTACCATCTGGGATCGCCCTTGTAAATATGATTTAATCCACAGGAGAGCTGCCCGTGAGAACCCGAGCTGTCGCAGTTTAGATAGTAGTTTAGAAGGTGAGATGGTGTTGAAAGCCTTGCTGAAGGCAAACAGCAGCATGAGAGTCACCTTCTTTTTGTCAATAGCCATGCGTACGTCGTCGGTCAGTTTGAGTAACGCGGTTTGTGTACTGTGGTGTTTTCGAAAGCCGGTCTGGAGGGGATCCAGTAACTTGTTTTTGTTAAGGTACTCCGTGATCTGCATGGGTGTGAGCGATCTTCTCGAGTACCTTTGAGAGGAAGCAAAGCAGTGCAATCGGCCGAAAGTCAGTGACGTCAGATGGAGCACTCGTCTTCCTTAGGGCAATCAACTGTGCCTGCTTCCAGATACTCGGAAAGATCCCTTGAGCGAAGGAGCAGTTAAATAAATTTAAAATATAATCGCCAATAATTGGGAGAGCCTTTACGATCACTCCGCAGGGAACACCGTCGACACCCCTCGCTTGCGAGGAAAAATGTGAAATGGCAAGGATAACATCGCTCATACCGATGGGACTGAAGGAAAAACCCTCCTCGCTTGCTGTTAAGATAGTGTCCAAATTGTCACAATAGTGTACAAATAAGATTGCATCATCTATGTTTTCAAGGGATGACGCCGATACTCCCGCAAAGTGCTCGTTCAGCTCACCCGGCGTGAAACCGAAAAACTCCTCCTCCTTTCGCCCAGGCAGGAGGCCGAGATGACGCATAACCTTCCAGATATTTTTATTCTCATCAAGAGCGTCCGAGAGTTGCTGACGGAGGAATGAATCACGCTCTTGAGCAGAGCGCATGTCAACCTCATTTGTAAGTCGAAGAACCTCATCGAAAAGTTCCGATCTCCCTGTGCGCTCGTAGCGCCTGAGAGTGGCATTTCGCTTCTAGCTGAGAGACCTCAACTCCTGACCAGACCAATTCATCAATTGCAATTTTTAGATTGTTGTTAAGAGCGTTTAGAGCGCCCTCGAGATCGGCCTCGATGGAATTCACGGCTGTCCAGTCACAGCAAGACAAGAGGTCACAAAGAGTAGGAGAATCTATGCTCCTGAAGTCTCTGTAGGAAAATGAGCTTCTCCCAGGAACGGGAGAGTGGATGTCTAAGAGAGACATCTATGACACAATGCTTGCCGAGACTGGGCACCCGACTCATTTGTTCGTAGTTCCAGGATCTCTGTCGTTTTGTCAGCGCATAATTAGATTCAATCCATGTGTGGGAAGATGCGGTTCTTCGACAGCTATGTGAGGGCAGTGGGCATGTCTAATTATCTGAAGAGATAATCTTCAGTTTAAAGCTAATGTAGCAGTGTCATCTGAACAGACTGTTAAGTCTGCATTCAGATCGCCCATGATAATTTATGGCTAAACTCGTGATAGATCCCGCATAACCATCAAAGAGGTCTGAAGTCCTTTTGCATAGGAATTTGGGGGGCCTGTATAAAACTCCGAGCAATACGGGGGGGGGGGGGATCGCCCCGTTGTACGCTACAGAAAAGGTACTCCGAAAATTGCCGGCAGTTTTCGAGACCCATGGGGTGTCGGAGGAAGCTAACTTTTTAATTTTAAGGCCATTGCGCACTATGAGGAGGACACCACCCCTGTTTACATTTCGGTTCTTGCCGTATGACGGAGTATCCTTCTATGCTAATGAGACTATCATCACTATCGGACCCAGCCATATGTCTCGGCAAAGCAAAAACGTCGTACGACGAGCTGTCCTTTAGACCAAATACGAATAATCTCAATACGCGCCTGATGGAATTTATATTTAAAAAACCCGCCCTCAAGCTACTCCTAACCCCAGGCCCTTTGACGAAAGGCCTCGCCAGTCAACAAGTGGGAGCGGCTGGCAGTGAAGAGGCTGATGTCAGTGTTGACGACGGTGGCGATGCCAGTGAGGATGGGGATGCAGATGATGCAGACGTCGATGAGGCTGATGTTGATGTTGATGGTAATTGTGATGGTACTGCTGCCGAATCACTTGCCAGACTAGGCTCAGGTCGGTCCGTTGCGTAATGTAGCAGTGTCCACGTCCCTGTCTCCTGTACTAACAGTCACATGTGTGATTGTACGTCGTCGTGTTTTATTCAAGCCTGTCTGACACGCCGTAAGAATGGCCTGCAAGTCGGCAGCAGACGCAAAGAGTCGGCAGCAGACGCAAAGAGAGAGAGAGAGAGAGAGAGAGAGAGAGAGAGAGAGAGAGAGAGAGAGAGAGAGAGAGAGAGAGAGAGAGNAGATGCATGTACTTACCGGCGATGTGCACACGCCAACGTTCCATAGCAGACTGACCTCTCTGGTTTTCTGTGTCTAAATATATTAAAAATTCCTATAACACGGTGCCACGGGGTCTATTTAAAGTTTGGCTCTGGGGTTACTAAGAAAGAGGAGTATATATGCAATATTCATAAATGAAAAAACATGTTTTATTGTTTTATTTTATAATAATAATTTTGTCACGCTATGAAATATATTGTAGTCCTGGAAAAGACCGATTAAATAGATAAAGATGATATTATTTTTAATCATCATAATGTTATTTTTTTAATTGTTTATAACCATCCTTTGTTGGGAAAGAAAAGCTATTTGTTGTAAAGCTGTAGGAGCTACTCTTATCATCGGAATCTCTTGACGATTGCTTGGAGTCTAATAAATTGTCACGACTGCTACCGTACCCATTTGATTTGAATGTATTTATTGGTTTGCTGGATTGCGGCCCCACCTTGAGCTCTGATCAGTCTACATTGACGTCAGGTAGAGAAATTATTCGAATCGTAATGCTTTACAAATATATGATAGAATCACGAGTAAAGTTTAAGGTAAAAGAAGTGGAGGGGGTATATAAAAGACACAGATTTCTGTTCTGTGTACTAATTTTATAAAATCTATCTTCTACATAATATTAAAATTATTTAATTCCGAAAACTATGTCTTCTGTAAACATCCCTACCTTATGTAGATATATCTTGTAAAAATAATTTTTTTCAAATTATTGTAATCTTTGTATACGTAGATTGATTATAAAAATTAAATTTTTAGATGATTAGTTTCTATAAACATGTTTATAACCATGTTTAGATGCCATTGATATTTCATCCCTAATTATAATTTTAACATTTTTTAAAAATATTCCTTATTTCAAATTGGGAGAAATATTACATGTTATTTGTTCATTAATATTTAATGGTAATTTAAACGTTCTATGAACGGTTTTACCTATAATAAATATATTTGCAGCAATACCAGTCCATGCTATTGCCAGAAAACTTATATTTAACGGTATTAAATTTAATAATAATATTAAGTAAATAACTTTTGCCACTATCACCAGGACCACCAACAAAATATAATTTATCACATTGTCAACCGTGTCTTTTATAGACAAATCAAATATTTGTTTTTGATCGACAGTTAAGGTATTTATCAAAGATTTCATGGTTACATTGTTAACATTAGATTCAATAAACTCATCATTATCAATATGATTATATGGTATATCATCATGTTCGTCTTGCATAAAATTTTTATCATATTCTTCAATGTTGAAATCATTTAATTTCATTCCATGTATTAACAAAACATTTTCAATATTTTTAATGCTCTATTTTTAGCTTCAATTTTTCCAAGTTTTGAATTCATAAAATGAGTTTTATATTTATTATATAATTCTGACGCATTGTGCGGATTTTGAAAGACTAATGTATATGCGAATAATTCACACATAGATTTCGGAAATTTAACCAACGCAGCTACTTCCAAACATTTATCCTATTCTGCATTATTACTTATAAAACCTCTTATTACACATGCTTCTTCGTATGAATCATAAACAATTTCATTCACAGTACGCATATCTCTATACGATTTTCCACAACGCTCATGTAATGGTAAAAAACGTAAAAAAAATGTTTTGCGTTTTTTTGGATTTACAGTATTAGGTTTAAACAATTTCGCTTCCTTCCTAAGGAAGCCTTGAAATAGTCATTTTTGGAGTTTGTGTAAAAACATGGAGGAAATATGTTTTGAGGCATTTTAAGTCGAAAAATAGTGTTTTTAGAAAATGTCCGTATGGATGTGTGTTCGTTCGTATCGACACTAGCTCAGCTTCTACTTAGTGGGTTTAATTCACCAAGTCTCATTTTCTTTGTTTTTACGAATACTCAGCGGGATAACAGTCCGTTTTTACACTTTCTGGACCCTTTTTTATATCGATTTTTTAGTTTTGAGATTTCAGTTTTTTCTGATAAAATTATTAGAAAAGTTGACAAAAGTCAATTTCTCAATATGTACTTTAAAGAGAATAAAAATACCTATATTTTTACCGCGGGAAATTTATATTATCGTTTTTATTTTTTTTATTGCACACCTTAAAGCGCGAATCTTTGAAATTGTTTTAACTCAAAAACTATATTTTAAATCTTTTTTTAAAAAATCTTGATTATTAAAAGTTATTAGGACTATACTTCACTTTAATTTTAAATCATTCATGGGGCAGATCCTGAGAAGAACATCAACAACTGAAAAAAGTCGTTTTTCTGCGTGACGTGATAACTGCAGTAAACAAGTATTGATAAAGTTCAAATTTTAGATTTAGTTAGCATTATATAGCACTTTTTGGATTTAGTTAGCATTATATAGCATCTTGATTCTTTTTTTCGGGTTGTTTATGATACCAGTCAGTTTCAAAGATATTAAGCTTCAAAATAATTTAAAATAAAAATAAAAATGAAGTGGTTTAGGCTTCTTGCATAATATTGTGCATAATATTGCTTCATTTATCCTGCTGCAACAAAAACATGTCATTATAATAAATCAGGCGGACAGTATAACTTTCCCACTTCATTTGTAATTAGTTTAGAAAATATTATGCGATTAGGAATACCACTTTAAACAAAGTTTTATATTATCCATTTTAGCACTTCTATATGTAACTTTTATTAAATAGTGAGATATAAAACATTGTTATAAGGAAATGTAAAAGAAAATTGAAAAATATTCCAGCTTAGAGTTTATAGACAAATATTAGGATATAAAAACTATTACATTTCCTTACAAAAAAAAAAAAACGCGCCGAGATATCTACCACTTGGTGGTGAGGAAACGATATCATTTAAATGTAATCAATACAAAAATTATGTTAAATAAAATTATATCAAAGTGTTAGTAAATAAGATGTTAGGTAAAAAAGGGGGGGGGGTGATGTCTCTTGGAGATCAGTTTGAAACAATCACGAATTTTCTCGGTCCCGGGTGCAGTTAGTTTATATGGTCGGTCCCTACGAAGACCAGCACAGCCTAGATTCTTATCGAAGAGTAGCACGGTTCATTCTCGCCGCGAAGAGTAGCACAGAACCGATTCGCTCCGCGAAGCGTTGCACAGTTCAGCTTCTCTCCGCGAAGAGTAGCACAGATCAACTTATGCCGCGAAGAGTAGCACAGATCAATTTATGCCGCGAAGAGTAGCACTGATACCGCGAAATATTTATTCCTTAAAATGTCATTAACAAGAGCTAGTTAATATAAACATGTAATTACACTGCAAAAATAGCACTAAGTGAAACGAAAAAAGCTGACCTTGAGGCGATGGTAACTAAACGCCTTGTATGTACCATCAAAATACCACGAGTTTTATAACTCGATTGTAAATATATAAAAATAAAGAAATATTTTATTAATATAAATTATTTTTTATTATTGTTACTTTAATCCTGATATTGTAGATGTTTATATTAACTAGCTCTTGTTAATGACATTTTAAGGAATAAATAGTTCGCGGTATCAGTGCTACTCTTCGCGGCATAAGTTGATCTGTGCTACTCTTCGCGGCATAAGTTGGTCTGTGCTACTCTTCACGGAGAGAAGCTGAACTGTGCAACTCTTCGCGGAGCGAATCGGTTCTGTGCTACTCTTCGCGGCGACAATAAACCGTGCTACTCTTCGATAAGAATCTAGGCTGTGCTGGTCTTCGTAGGGACCGACGATATGATAATTGACTAATAATTTATAGAAAAGTAGTGATCATTTCTTAATCTGCGTCCTAATTCTGACAGCAGGTTAGGTAGAAAGATTTTAATTAATGATTTTAAATATGCATAATAATTATAATGTAACGGTTCGACTTTCCCCGTGTGTTGAGTAGTCGGCCGGACGCCAGGATTTGGTTAGGGGAAAGGTTAATTGAAGAGACTATTTTATGCAATTAATAACAAAATACATATATTCTAGTAATTATATTAACAAGTTGATAATTCAATTATTAGTATCCATCTGGAACAGAAATTGAAATCGCGGTTGTTTAGAATATTTCGCCTTTACAATCGGTTTAGCATAATCTAAAGCGGTTAACGGTACATTAACACGACGTTGCCGGAGTTACGTAGTTTCGGTGGGGTTATCGGTTTTGCCGACGCGGTATCGGAGTTTCGGACAGTGAAACGGGTTCGGGATAACGACGAGTTTTCGGAGGTTAGGTTTCCCTCGAGTCCATGGAGTCGTGAGCGCACGGCTCTACGGGTCGAGGTCGCTCGTCTTGTTCTTCTCCTAGTCCTGTGTGCTCACAGTGACCACGCGAATCTCGAGAGGTCGGCGTGTGGTCGGTTTCGCACGGGCAGGAGTTGGCCGGTGTTTCACCAAGACGTGTGCGCATGACCTGGGGAATCGCCGGCGGGGCTTTAGTTATTTTGTCAGCCCCGTGTGCTCACGATGGCCGGGAAAACAACCAGTCCCTTGGGACGGGTGTTCAGGAGCAGGTGACAACGTCGGGTATCTGCTACGTGTGCTCACTTAGGCGAGACTCGGCGCTGTTCGGCTACTCCTGGTTGCCTCGTGTGCTCACGACGGCAACTTGGAGTTTCGGGTTCGCTAACAGTGTCGTTTAGACCCTCGTAATATTGTCTGTATTCCATAGCTCCTGGGAGAGAGGTCTCGCTGGAGATCCGCTCGGGACTGAAGCCCCGAGCTCTCTTAAGACGGTAGCAGTCTTTTAGGTACACTATTGTTGAATATATTGTATAAATCATATCATAATAAAAAGCAAAAATGTTTTTTCAAAAATCGAAAAATGGCCATGAAATGGTCATAAAATAGTCTAAATCTTAAAAGAAAATTTACTCAAATTCAGAATCAGAAAACATATATGCACGTCCAATCTTATTACGATCGATCACGTAGTTCCAGAATTATAACAGTATACGTACGCACGCATGCACGCACGCACGCACGCACACACACACACACACACACACAGACAAACACACACAGACAAAACCATCTGCACGGACATTTTATAAAACCATGAAAACTCTCAAAACATACTAAGCTTTAATTATCAAATTATATGGTTTAACAAAAATAATAATGTTCAGTCACACAGAGTATACAGGGTGAGAGTTGAAGAATTTGAATCTTAATATCTTTTAAACTAAAAGGTTTCATAAGCTACAAAAAGAACCTAGCCGAAGTGATCAAAAGATCAATCTTTTCCTAAAATTTCAACTCAATTTAAACCTTTTTACTCCCGTAATCGTACGACATAAAAAAACCATTTTTTTTAGTTTTTGATTTTTATCTCAAAAACTAGTCGCCAAAATTGCTTAAAATTTTTACAACTAGTAGATATCGTTGTTTTTTATTGTCATGAATTTTTTCAAAACATTTAACTATTTATTTTCGAGTTATATATGTTTATCGAAAAATTACCTTTTATATCATAAAAAATGAACAGATCAGTCAATCTAGAAAATCTTGCGGGAAAAAGTAGACAAATTTATGTTCTTTTAGATACACTATTGTTGAATATATTGTATAAATCATATCATTATAAAAAAGCAAAAATATTTTTTCAAAAATAGAAAAATGGCTATAAAATGGTCAGAATCATAAAACAAAAAATGACCTAAATTCAGAATTAGAAAAAATATATGCATGTCAAATTTTATTACGATCCGTCGCATGGTTCCAAAATTATGGCGGTATACGTACATACACACACACACACACCCACACACACACACACACAGCCATCCGCACGGACATTTTCTAAAAACGTATAATTCGTACTCCAAACACCTCCAAATGCGTTTTCACGAAGTATTAGCAAAACTGAAAATTTTACTATTACAAAGCTTCCTCTTGAGGAGGAAAAAAAAAAAAAAAAAAACATTAATGAAAGTAAAACTGGCTTCTCCTACGTGACGGACCTCGCCTGTTGACGGCGTCTGATGCCACCGTATCTCACGACCTATTTCTTCACGCCGAGCGGTACGGCGACCTCCTGACCGTCTGGTAACCGAACTGTACGACGGGGTACGTTGGCCGTAGAATCACGCGTTGGTGGCAGCGGTAAAGGCGTGTCGAGGCCTGCGGTTGTCGGGCGTGCGGATGACCGTATTTGCCGAGGCGGGGCCTGTGTTGGTGATGGTGGGGGTGTTGCTAGGTCCACCATTTCGACGCAGGTTTGCTCCGGTGCCTGGCGCTTCTTCCCTCTGTGTCTCGTTAAGGACCTGCGTTTTGCCGGTGGTTTAAAATGTAGCAGAGGAGGCAGGGTGACGTTGCTGATGATCAGCGGCTTAGAACTTGTTGGCCGCGAATTCTCCTCTGCTGACACTTGCACAGTCCCTGGCACCGCTGTTGTTGAGACGACCGGTGTGCTCGACGCTAGGTCCGCAATCGGCGTCGGGATGTAGTCGGTTCCTGGTGCCGGTTCGCCAGGATTATATTCCTGCGTGCTGGGCGGAAGATTGGCCTCCAGTGCCGCTAGTATCTCGTCGAGCGTTTCTACGTCGAAGTTATCCATCGTACTGACGATGCGTCCTTTTACGGCCCTATTTATATCCCCGCGCGTTATCATAGTGTGTATTCGCATCATTTCTCGAACATTCGTCTGTTTACTCTATTCCCTTCGCGAGATGTCCTCCAGATGAAAACAAATTTGCCTGTATGCCGGTTTGTTTTGATTTCGCTCGGCGCGTGTTACGGGTTTTCTACAACGGTTCTGCTTAGAGAGCTAAGGTCTGTGCGTTTCGGAGTTGAATTAGCTTAGTCCCTAGGATCTAGTGATTTTCCTCGGCTTACCCTACAATAAGTGTCTGCTCGGTCGCAGCCTGCATACATATTTTCTCTATTACTACAGTCTACTCTTAATTACTACAGATTCCTTAAACTGAAACTATACCTACTACGGATTCCTTAAACTTAAATTATGACTACTACGGATTTCTTAAACGCTAAGTTACGTCTCTACCTTCCTCGTCATCTTCGATGCTGCTTCCTACTCCTTCGTCGGTGAAAGGTTTAAGGTCCTTGACGTGTATATGCTTGATGTTGCGCCCTTTATCGTCCTGTAGGTCGAAGATCACCGGTGATACCTGTTTCTTGACAGATAACGGTTTTGAGTATTTCGGGGCTAACTTGGCATTACGTGCGTCGGCTTTACTGGACAAAGTTACTAATTTCCTGACTACCTTGCCACCAACATTCGGCTTCCATTCTCTTCGCCGAAGGTTGTAATGTTTCTCTTGCTTTTCGAACTGCCGCGCCATTTGCGTCATTGCTAATTCGACTGCATCTCGTATTTGCTGGATTCTGCTAGACAGAGATGTGGTGTGTTGGGAGCCTACTTTCTGGAGAAGGCTTCCTGGCGTTCTAAACTCCCTACCAGTGTTTAGTTATGCCGGAGTGTATCCGGTTGCCGTGCTACAGTCGGTATTGTAAGCGAATTCCAGTTCGCATAAATTCTCATCCCACTTTTTGTGGTGTTTTCCGACGTACTGGGCGATCATCGTTTTTACTACCCTGTTGGTTCGTTCCACTGGGTTGCATTGGGGACTGTACGGTGGGCTTTTCCGGTGCTGTACCCCGTTTTCTTTCAGGAACCCTGTGAACTCCTTGCTGACAAATTGTCGATTATTATCGCTTACCAGCGCGTTAGGACAGCCATGGCGGAAGAAGATTTTCTCCTTTACGTGTCGGATTATGGCTCGGCTATCGACTTTCTTCAGTGCTGCTAACTCCACCCACTTGGTGAATCTGTCCTGCATTACCAGTAGCTAAATGTTTCCCTTGCTGGACCGTGGCTGTGGTCCGACGAGATCGATCGAGACCATTTCCCATGGTTGTTCGACGTTGGTTGCGTGCATAGTCCCCGCTTTCGTCTGTTGCTGCGCCTTGTATGATTGGCAGTTCTGGCAGCTACGTACATATCGAGCGCCCTCTTGCAACATACCTGGCCAGTAATAGCTTCGTGCTAAACGCTGAAGCGTTTTGGCCACTCCTAAATGTCCTGCGGTCATATTATCGTGACATTCTTTTAGAATGATGGTTCGTTTGTCGGTGGGTATGCAGATTTTCCAATCCTCGGTTGCATCGGTGTCGTTAAAATTTAACATGTGAAGGATATGACGGTGTAAGACTCCGTTTCTTATGCAGTTGTTACGTCACGTCTATCGATTAGTTGACAAACTGGGACGTAATGTATAGTGTAATGGCTAGGCTGAAAAGATTGTTAGTAATCGCGCCTATAACACTCTCACTGTTAGTATTAAGAAATGTAATTCACTTACTTTTGCGATGGAACTGGAATCTAGACAGCTGCTGGTCTTCCCCGTACCGTGTTAGTAACGTATTTATATATTTGTAGGCTGTATTCACAAGGAAAGGAACTCTCGCAGTAAATAAATTTCAACACGAACACGAAATTGATATGAGAGAATAAGGAATTTATTCTGATTCTTGCGATATCGATATATTGATAATAATCACGAAATATAATTGAGAATTTCAAATAGGCGGATTAAATTTAAATAGGAAATGTATTTCGCGGCTAAGCGACGTTTCGATTTGCAATAATTGGGCCTATTGTCGAACGGCGCGACGTACGGAGTCCGCGATCTCGTACGAACTGACGATGACAGTCGTGTAAGGCATATTTAAAACTTCGCACCATTTCCAAATTCTGATTGTATATTTCGCAAGTTGAATCGCAGTCGTATTACAAAGTGATTGTCTTGCAGTTTTGCAAGCTCGACTCATGAGCGACGCTGGCACACTAAACCATTTCAGCTGCAATGAATGCTCAAAAATTGAGATTCAGCAGTTTGGTTTAATAAGGGTACGTCGTACGACGTAACACAGTATTCCGGGTAACTCTTTGGGTCTTGTTATACGGCGTTCAGTTTTTTTGTGTACCATGTGCACTTCATTTTAATGTCGATCTTGCACACGGTTACGGGTTGTCTGGAGAGGGCATCTGCGACGGTGTTCTCGGAATTTCCAGATTCCCCCTTTATGGGTAGACACTCTTTTTCGGTTGCTGAGTAATTCCGAAGAAGTAGTTCCTGAGAAGTTCGAAACGAGCTCGATTCTCGACCAGCAGCTCGTCTCGTCACCCACGAGAATTTTGGCCGAAGTAAAAACTTAGGAGAACGTTTGAACTGGGCTGCAGCGCGGCGCACAAGGTCCCTGTCGCGCGAGCTCCGAAAATTGATCGAAACGAGCTCGATTCTCGACCAGCAGCTCGTCTCGTCACCCACGAGAATTTTGGTCGAAGTAGAAACATATCAGAACTTATGAACTGGGCTGCAGCGCGGTGCACAAGGTCCCTGTCGCACAAGCTCCGAAAATTGATTGAAACGAGCTCAATTCTCGACCAGCAGCTCGTCTCGTCCCCACGAGAGTTTTGGACGTAGTAAAAACTTAGGAGAATGTATGCACTGGGCTGCAGCGCGGTGCACAAGCTCCCTGTCGAGCAAGCTCTGAAGATTTATTGAAACGGGCTCGATTCTCGACCAGCAGCTCGTCTCGTCACCCACGAGAATTTTGACCGAAGTAGAAACATATCAGAACTTATGAACTGGGCTGCAGCGCGGTGCACAAGGTCCCTGTCGCGCAAGCTCCGAAAATTGATTGAAACGAGCTCAATTCTCGACCAGCAGCTCGTCTCGTCACCCACGAGAGTTTTGGACGTAGTAAAAACTTAGGAGAATGTATGCACTGGGCTGCAGCGCGGTGCACAAGCTCCCTGTCGAGCAAGCTCTGAAGATTTATTGAAACGGGCTCGATTCTCGACCAGCAGCTCGTCTCGTCACCCACGAGAATTTTGGCCGAAGTAAAAACTTAGGAGAACG
Source organism: Pteromalus puparum (assembly GCA_012977825.3). Classification (NCBI taxonomy): domain Eukaryota; kingdom Metazoa; phylum Arthropoda; class Insecta; order Hymenoptera; family Pteromalidae; genus Pteromalus; species Pteromalus puparum. Next base: position 16,852 of record VCDM03003260.1, read on the forward strand.
TTTGAACTGGGCTGCAGCGCGGCGCACAAGCTCCCTGTCGCGCGAGCTCCGAAAATTGATCGAAACGAGCTCGATTCTCGACCAGCAGCTCGTCTCGTCACCCACGAGAATTTTGGTCGAAGTAGAAACATATCAGAACTTATGAACTGGGCTGCAGCGCGGTGCACAAGGTCCCTGTCGCACAAGCTCCGAAAATTGATTGAAACGAGCTCAATTCTCGACCAGCAGCTCGTCTCGTCCCCACGAGAGTTTTGGACGTAGTAAAAACTTAGGAGAATGTATGCACTGGGCTGCAGCGCGGTGCACAAGCTCCCTGTCGCGCAAGCTCTGAAGATTTATTGAAACGGGCTCGATTCTCGACCAGCAGCTCGTCTCGTCACCCACGAGAATTTTGGCCGAAGTAAAAACTTAGCAGAACGTTTGAACTGGGCTGCAGCGCGGCGCACAAGCTCCCTGTCGCGCAAGCCCTCATAATTAATCGAAACGAGCTCGATTCTCGACCAGCAGCTCGCCTCGTCACCCACGAGAATTTTGGCCGAAGTAAAAACTTAGGAGAACGTTTGAACTGGGCTGCAGCGCGGCGCACAAGCTCCCTGTCGCGCAAGCCCTCATAATTAATCGAAACGAGCTCGATTCTCGACCAGCAGCTCGTCTCGTCACCTACGAGAATTTTGGCCGAAGTAGAAACATATCAGAACTTATGAACTGGGCTGCAGCGCGGCGCACAAGGTCCCTGTCGCGCAAGCTCCGAAAATTGATCGAAACGAGCTCGATTCTCGACCAGCAGCTCGTCTCGTCACCTACGAGAATTTTGGCCGAAGTAGAAACATATCAGAACTTATGAACTGGGCTGCAGCGCGGCGCACAAGGTCCCTGTCGCGCAAGCTCCGAAAATTGATCGAAACGAGCTCGATTCTCGACCGGCAGCTCGTCTCGTCACCTACGAGAATTTTGGCCGAAGTAGAAACATATCAGAACTTATGAACTGGGCTGCAGCGCGGCGCACAAGGTCCCTGTCGCGCAAGCTCCGAAAATTGATCGAAACGAGCTCGATTCTCGACCGGCAGCTCGTCTCGTCACCTACGAGAATTTTGGCCGAAGTAGAAACATATCAGAACTTATGAACTGGGCTGCAGCGCGGCGCACAAGGTCCCTGTCGCGCAAGCTCCGAAAATTGATTGAAACGAGCTCAATTCTCGACCAGCAGCTCGTCTCGTCACCCACGAGAGTTTTGGACGTAGTAAAAACTTAGGAGAATGTATGCACTGGGCTGCAGCGCGGTGCACAAGCTCCCTGTCGAGCAAGCTCTGAAGATTTATTGAAACGGGCTCGATTCTCGACCAGCAGCTCGTCTCGTCACCCACGAGAATTTTGGACGCAGTAAAAACTTAGGAGAACGTATGCACTGGGCTGCAGCGCGGTGCACAAGGTCCCTGTCGCACAAGCTCCGAAAATTGATTGAAACGAGCTCAATTCTCGACCAGCAGCTCGTCTCGTCCCCACGAGAGTTTTGGACGTAGTAAAAACTTAGGAGAATGTATGCACTGGGCTGCAGCGCGGTGCACAAGCTCCCTGTCGCGCAAGCTCTGAAGATTTATTGAAACGGGCTCGATTCTCGACCAGCAGCTCGTCTCGTCACCCACGAGAATTTTGGCCGAAGTAGAAACATATCAGAATTTATGAACTGGGCTGCAGCGCGGCGCACAAGGTCCCTGTCGCACAAGCTCCAAAAATTGATTGAAACGAGCTCAATTCGCGACCAGCAGCTCGTCTCGTCACCCACGAGAGTTTGGGACGCAGTAAAAACTTAGCAGAACGTATGAACTGGGCTGCAGCGCGGTGCACAAGCTCCCTGTCGCGCAAGCTCTGAAGATTTATTGAAACGGTCTCGATTCTCGACCAGCAGCTCGTCTCGTCACCCACGAGAATTTTGACCAAAGTAGAAACATATCAGAACTTATGAACTGGGCTGCAGCGCGGCGCAGAAGGTCCCTGTCGCGCAAGCTCCTAAAATTGATCGAAACGAGCTCGATTCTCGACCAGCAGCTCGTCTCGTCACCTACGAGAATTTTGGCCGAAGTAGAAACATATCAGAACTTATGAACTGGGCTGCAGCACGGCGCACAAGGTCCCTGTCGCGCGAGCTCCGAAAATTGATCGAAACGAGCTTAATTCTCGACCAGCAGCTCGTCTCGTCACCTACGAGAATTTTGGCCGAAGTAGAAACATATCAGAACTTATGAACTGGGCTGCAGCACGGCGCACAAGGTCCCTGTCGCGCGAGCTCCGAAAATTGATCGAAACGAGCTTAATTCTCGACCAGCAGCTCGTCTCGTCACCTACGAGAATTTTGGCCGAAGTAGAAACATATCAGAACTTATGAACTGGGCTGCAGCACGGCGCACAAGGTCCCTGTCGCGCGAGCTCCGAAAATTGATCGAAACGAGCTTAATTCTCGACCAGCAGCTCGTCTCGTCACCTACGAGAATTTTGGCCGAAGTAGAAACATATCAGAACTTATGAACTGGGCTGCAGCGCGGCGCACAAGGTCCCTGTCGCGCGAGCTCCGAAAATTGATCGAAACGAGCTTAATTCTCGACCAGCAGCTCGTCTCGTCACCTACGAGAATTTTGGCCGAAGTAGAAACATATCAGAACTTATGAACTGGGCTGCAGCGCGGCGCACAAGGTCCCTGTCGCGCAAGCTCCGAAAATTGATTGAAACGAGCTCAATTCTCGACCAGCAGCTCGTCTCGCCACCCACGAGAGTTTTGGACGCAGTAAAAACTTAGGAGAATGTATGCACTGGGCTGCAGCGCGGTGTCGCGCAAGCTCTGAAGATTTATTGAAACGGGCTCGATTCTCGACCAGCAGCTCGTCTCGTCACCCACGAGAATTTTGACCGAAGTAGAAACATATCAGAACTTATGAACTGGGCTGCAGCGCGGCGCACAAGGTCCCTGTCGCGCAAGCTCCGAAAATTGATCGAAACGAGCTCAATTCTCGACCAGCAGCTCGTCTCGTCACCCACGAGAGTTTTGGACGCAGTAAAAACTTAGGAGAATGTATGCACTGGGCTGCAGCTCCCTGTCGCGCAAGCTCTGAAGATTTATTGAAACGGGCTCGATTCTCGACCAGCAGCTCGTCTCGTCACCCACGAGAATTTTGGCCGAAGTAAAAACTTAGGAGAACGTTTGAACTGGGCTGCTGCGCGGCGCACAAGCTCCCTGTCGCGCGAGCGCTCATAATTAATCGAATCGAGCTCGATTCTCGACCAGCAGCTCGTCTCGTCACCCACGAGAGTTTTGGACGTAGTAAAAACTTAGGAGAACGTATGCACTGGGCTGCAGCGCGGTGCACAAGCTCCCTGTCGCGCAAGCTCTGAAGATTTATCGAAACGGGCTCGATTCTCGACCAGCAGCTCGTCTCGTCACCCACGAGAATTTTATCCGAAGTAAAAACTTAGGAGAACGTTTGAACTGGGCTGCAGCGCGGTGCACATAGTCCCTGTCGCGCAAGCCCTCATAATTTAACGAAACGAGCTTGATTCTCGACCAGCAGCTCGTCCTCCCACGAGAATTATGGCGGAAGTAAAAACTTAGCAGAACGTATGAACTGGGCTGCAGCGCGCTGCACAAGCTCCCTGTCCCGCAAGCTCCGAAAATTGATCGAGACGAGCTTGAAACAGCCACAGCTTCTCCAAAATCGAATCTCCCGCCGTTTTCTGAATTTTCGCATCAACAAAGGCTTATCTGTTAGATCTTTAAATGTTTGGAGCTCCTTGTGCAGTTTGTGATAAGTCGAGAAAAGCGCGAGAAGACTGCCGCAGCTGCTTCGAAATCGAGGCTGCGGACGCTTTCTGAATATTCGCTGCAAAGAAACCTTATCTTCTCGGTCTCGAGGTGACCCGAGCCCCTTGCTCAGTTTGCCAGTGTGATAATGCAGGATAAGCGCGAGAAAACAACCGCAGCTGCTCCAAAATTGAAGCTCTCACCGTTTTCTGCATTTTCGCAGCAAAAAAGTCTTATCTCCTAGGTTTCGACGCGAACGGAGCTACTTGTGTAGTTGGCCAGTAGTTATCCAGAAAAGCGAAAGAAAACTGCAGCATCTGCTCCGAAACCGAGGCTCCTACCATTTTCTCATTGACTTTACGTCGAAATTAAGTGTCTGGGAAATTAATTAATATCAGTTTTGTAAGTTGAACGAAAATTTTTCGCACATGCAGATCGTCAAACTTTGCGAAATAATTGCGCTTGCCGATCTCTTTAGCTCCCTCTTTTCCTCCGTTTGCCGCCGCCGACCTCCTTAGCAACGGCTTCCCCCACTTGTTGCTGTCCCGCGGCCGCCGCGCTCACTTCCCCTCACGCGCTTCTCCGCTTTGTGCTGTGGTGGGTGGAATTTCCTTTTCGAATTGGGAAAGTGAAATGTCGAGGAAACTTTTTCGGACTAATTCCCCTAGGCTCAGTTTTTCACGCTGATCACGATGGTATATAAATGTTGTATTGTTTTAGAATCACCCTGTATAAGTATCGATAAAACAGATTCAAGTGTGTAAGAGTAAATATGGATGTTTTACACTAGGCTAGCTTAATTGGGTCCGGTCGAAGTGAACAATCGATGAGAATTCCGTAGTATACTGTTAACTTTTTCTATAATGATTGGAATGGAAGTATCTGAATCTTGCATCCATAGAGTAAATAATTTGTCCTTCTGTTTTCATATTGTTGGAAGCAGTGTGCGAGGCTTGAACTGTATTATCACTTGAACATTGGAAACAATGAGAATTGTTCAAACGCATGTTAGACGTATATATCCTCATATACTTGATGGAGTATATGTAACAAAAGTATCCACAACTTTCTAATCCATGAGCTTTTGCTACACGAGAACGCACAGTAAAAAGTAAGTTCATTGCATATCTGCAAAGCACATGCTTTGTCAATGAAGAAGGCAATTCACAGCTCATATCAAACATGTTTCTCATGTGCTTTCTTGAAATATGCTGTGTAAAATTAAAAAATTAAACAGATTTCAACAAAAAATTTGATAACAAGAAATAAAGAAATTTTTTGTTTGCAGCGACTGTGACGAGACGCAAGTCTCGCACATAAAGCAAGCAAATGCGGCCCCGAGTCAATCAGCTGACGCCAGCGAGCGCGCGCGCGCAGCGAACAAAGGCGAGTCCGCACGACGCGAAGTGAGCGCGCGCGCGCACCAACCGAAAGGCCAGTCCGCATGACCGCGGGCTGCGCAGCGCAGCGGCAGTTCTACTCGAGCTGAACTCCTGGCGGCATCGTGCGCACACGTTACCGAAAGGAACGGCCAGAGATAGACCGACGCCAACGACGTCGTTTCGTGAGCACACGTGACGACAGTGTTAGCGAACCCGGAACTCCGAGTTGTCGTCGTGAGCACACGAGACAACAAGGAATATCCGAACAGCGCCGAGTCTCGTCTACGTGAGCACACGTAGCCGTTACCCGACGTTGCCACCTGCTCCTGAACCCCCGTCCCAAGGGAGTGGTTGTTTTCTCCGCCACCGTGAGCACACGGGGCTGAGGAAATAGCTAAAGCCCCGCCGACGATTCCCCAGGTCGTTCGCTCACGTCCTGGTGAAGCAGCTGCCGACTCCTGCCCGTGCGAAACCGACCACACGCCGACCTCTCGAGATTCGCCTGGTCACTGTGAGCACGCAGGACAAGGAGAAGAACAAGACGAGCGACCTCGATCCTTAGAGCCGTGCGCTCACGACTCTATGGACTCGAGGGATACCTAACCTCCGAAAACCCGTCGATAACCCGAACCCGTGTCACCGTCCGAAAACTCCGATACCGCGTCCGCAAGACCGACAAATGCACCGAAACCACGTAACTCCAGCAACGTCGTGTTGATGTACCGTTAACCGCACTAGATTAAGCTAAACCGATTGTAAAGGCGAAATATTTTAAACAAACCGCGATTTCGATTTCTGTTCCAGATGGGGACTAATAATTGAACTATCAACTTGTTATCATAATTACTAGAATATATCTATTTTGTTATTAATTGCATAAACAGTCTCTTCAATTAACCTTTCTGTTCATAGTATGTAGAGCGACTCGCATTTAAGCGGTTAGTTCGAGCCGCCGCAGCCAGGCGGCTCCTCGTTTGCTTCTCCCGTACTAGAAGTAGGCGTCCGGGAGGGGTATAGGCAGGTGAGCGCATTCGCGTGTTGCGCGTTCTCACACACAATAACTAGAGCGAGAGGCCAAGTCATTGTGTCGTGAGCGTTCGCTTACTCTCGACAGCCTGTGCGAGAAGCCGAGTTGCCGAGCAGTAAGCTCTCTCGAAACCTTCGTGCGTCGTGTACGCGATCGATTTCACTCGTGAAAAATTATAATTTATCCGTATAAAAAGGGGAAATTAGATTCGTTTTGTTTGTTTTTCTGGTATGCATCGTTCCTGCGAATATAGTGCGTCACGTATGCACTAACATTGTGATTCACTCGGGCGATAGCGAACAAATCCTTTTTTTATTTGTATTATTAGCATAATCGAGGAAATCACTGATAATTAAATATTTGAGTCAGCGCATTGTTGAACTTGGTTGTACAACAATTAAAGGAATTATTGTTAATTTGAATAAACGGTATCTTTGTATTATCTCTAATCACAAATAATTGAGTTGTAATTTGAGAAACCCAACCCTTTCATCCGCATCGAGTAGCCCTTTAAATAAAATCAGCAGTGTTTAAGTTTGGCACGTAAAATACAAACACTTTCCCCTAACCGAATCCTGGCGTCCGGCCGACTACTCAACACACGGGGAAAGTCGAACCGTTACACGACAAAAAAAGTTCTTTATGAAAATAAATTTACAGTGATGAAAAAAATTCCTTTTACGACCATCTCAACATAAATCATCATGCACATTATTGATGACTGCAAAATAAAAGAGTTTTGTGGGAAATAAAATCAAAGAAAGGTTAAGTTAATCATATATGTATTTACCTATGGTATTTACCAGCACAACTTACTGACTGCAAGTAGTACCTAATGAAAGATTTAATAAACAATAACTCTGCGTTTAGGACCTGCATATATGTAAATGCATTACTGCATATGTCCTTCTGAATGCAGTTAACGGGTTAACGCTATACTTTGATCACTCTAATGAAGATTAGAGCTTCCGACTCCACAGCAGACGACATACGTCCCGCGCGTGCCACGGAAAACCGATCCGATATACCGCAATTTATTTTTATTTTTTATTTCGATTAATAATGATTTTAGGCATATATCTTTTACGGGTGCTGTTTGCGCATTAAAAAATGCATCTATTTCCGCTGTTATGAACCTTAAAATTAATTACGAAAATATCTCATGACATAAAATAAGGAGCACCCAGCACCCGGGAGAAACTTTGGATTTTCTCGAAAACCAATATTCGCGCAAAACTTTCCTTTGAGGCTTTTCAAGCTTTTTGCTTGCGCAATCAATTTACTCAATCAAAATTATTAATTGTTTATTTCGGGTGTCAGCTTCATGGAGCTCGCTACATATATAGGTATACACGCGCATACGCGCGCTCGCGTCGCCTGCTGCTGCTGCGCCGTAACCTATGCCGTTGTCACTACTGGCTACTGACGCTGCTGGCATGATGTTGTTGCTCAGCTGTGACCCGTAGCGTCGGTGGAAAGAGTGGGAGTGCTCGCGTATTTACGCGTGGTTCAGCTAGATATATTTTTAGATTATATACCCTGCGGAGCTGGTGTGGGGTTTTACAAGTTTAAAAATTAGCTCTCTGCGAGAAATAGAGAGAGAGAGAGAGAGAGAGAGAGAGATTTAATTATATATATATATATATATATGTAATTGATTCGAAATAATGTTATCCATCAAACAAAAATAAATCGCTGCCAATTCTTTGGCACGTTTAAAAATTCTTTAAAGCTTCCTTCAACATTATGTATTGCTTAGTATATATAGTTTTTGTATTTTTTTGTTTGGTGGATAAAATTATTTGGAATCAATCACATATGCATAATTAAATCTCTCTCTCTCTCTCTCTCCCCCCCCCCTCTCCCTCTCTCTCTCTCTCTCTCTCTCTCCNCATACACACACGCGCACACACACACACACACACACACACACACACACACACATACTTACGCGAGAATTGACATTCGTTAAGATAGCCAAAGAAAAACCGCTGCCAAGTCATTGGCACTTAGCTTCCTCCTATTCAGCTAATGGAAAATAATTACATGTTTTCTAAAATTCTGTACGGATGTATTTTGCATTGTAGAGTACAAAATTGAATCAGAAAGTCACGCAGTCACTCAATGAAATGAAAAATTCAATCTTAAAGTTGTATTTATTGTATGTGTTATGTTAATAATGGAACATAACTTAATTAAAAAAATATGTTTTGTTTACTATATGTAATACACTTCTTTTCCCCTCGTAGCGGGAAGGTGGATGCCAAAAGGATAGGTTAGGAAGACACTTGCAGGGGAGAGGTTAAGGTGGATACCAAAAGGATAGGTTAGGAAGACACTTGTAGGGGAGTGGTGCCAGGGGGGTGGGGGTTAAGGTTGATACCAAATGGATAGGTATAGAAGTGCTGCATCAAGAAGGGGCGGAAGGGGTGGGCCTTTCTCTATATTAATTCTTTTAACCGTGAGGTTTTGTGTAATCTAAAGATTATACGAAAAATATCAAAAATAATTTTGCAAAATTCAATAAACGGCCATAAAATGAAATTTAGTTAGCACAAGTAGTTATCCTAGCACTATGGCGAACCCAAACATCGCCATAGTGCTGGGGCCGTCGGAGCGCTAGGCTATAGGTGGTATACATCACACGACCAGCGGGTCAGTGTGCCAGTGTCGAGTGGAATGACTCAGCCTAACCAACAGTAATATAATACACT
>VCDM03003261.1:4832-25000 GCA_012977825.3 Pteromalus puparum
AGAGAGAGAGAGCGATGAAACGCGCGAGACGCGAGCGTCGGCAAGATGGCCGACCGCTTGATGCGCGGCGGTTGCGCCGGCGGCGCGCAACAGGTATGACGCGGCACTTGAAAGAAAAAGCGACTCAAGGCCGGAAAGTAAGTACCTGTTGCGAGGTGTTTAAAAACCTGATGGTGAGGATGACACTGCCGCCGGGCGCTGACGATGTTGTTGCTGGCGATGTTGTGGCCTGGCCGCTGCACCAAAGCTGCTCGTCTGCGTGGCGCCGATGGGATGCGCTGCTCCGCTCTCTGCTGCCGTTACTGCGGGCTGAGGTGCTGCTCCGCTGCACTGGTATAGCGCCCCGCGCTCTGATGATGAATTGAGACGTCGCTGCTGCGGCTGCAAAGCGGCGGGCGGGCGTCTCGATGATGTATAAAAGATGGCCGCCGTCGGCTGTAGAGAGGCTACGACGGGGCGATCGGAGAGTCGAAAAAATAAAAGCGAGGTAATCTCGGCACTGTAAACGTTGCACGAAATCACTCGCGAAAGGCTGGCCGCCGATAAAAGTCTGATGAAAGTTCCGCACCATAGATGTAAAATGGCGTCGTCCTCGCCTCGTAGCGTGTTCGAACTGGGGTCACCACTTTAGAATTTGATGTGAAGGCTTATTGCCACTAATTCCTCTTTACTAATATTATTAGACGCCGTTGGGACGAGGTACGGGTGAGGTAGAGTAACAACACTCGAAGATTTGATATAAGAACTAACGTAGGAACTTTTATTCTCAGTCTTGAAACAAGCTGCAGAGACACAGACATGTGCTCTGGTCGACGGCCGAATCCAGAATGGCGACCGGGGGCGCGCTCCCCGCTCGCCACGGCGTGGCGTCTCCGGAAGTCTCTTTGGTTCTCTCTGGCGGAAGGACTCGGTTACTCATAACAGAGTCTGGGCTGGAGTTGTTGTTTCCTCCGGTGAGGGCGCCGCTGGGGCTGAACCCCCACAGATCTTCTCGCATCTCTCATCCTCCGGTTTCAGCTTGCTGGTTGGCGCCGAGATCTCTTCGAGGTTCCAAAACTGCTGCAACAGCTTATCCAGATCCTCCTGAATAGCGCAATGGAGCGCCTGGACTTGAGGGTGAACCTCAGATTCCGCCGCCCGCCGTGACATCCCTGCATCCACTGGCCCAGAAACGATCCAACCAAGCACCGTATTCTGAGCTACGAGCTGTGACGATGCGGATCTTTTCACCCCAGAGCGGAGTAACTGACCGTAAAGATCAGCCCCTAAGATCATATCGATCTTGTTCGGCACCGCAAACTCCGGATCAGCAAGAAGGACATCTGGAAACTGCCCTTGCGCCAAATCCTCGGTAACCTCATAGGAAGGAAGAAGCGACGTGAGTTTGGGGAGAACCAACATCTCAGTTTCGACCTGGAAGTTCGGATCTACCGCTGATCGAAGAGTGAGTGGAGCAATCGAACGAGCAGTGCCAGCTGCACTAGCTCCCAGACCAGACAGTGGCACATGTGTACGTCGCTTAGGCAGTCCAAGTAACTGCACAATGGCCTCGGGCACAAATGACGCTTCTGAGCCTTGATCTAAAAGCGCCCGCACATATGTGCCCTTGCTCTTTCTGGAGGACGTCATGGACTTAGCAGCATGCAACACCACCGCCGAGCCGCTACCAGGATTCCCTTAATTGTCCTAGGGAGCGGTAGATGTTGGTCCCTGGCTGCTCCTGATAGAATCGTGAAGAGAGGAATGATGCTTCTGCTTACATACCGAACAACGGCCAGAAGAGGGACAAGAGTTTACTCGATGATACCACAGGTAGTTAAAACAGAGTCGCATCCGGAGTTTTTTGCCCTTGTACTGAGGGCATCGCATAAGAGCGTGTGATTCAGCACAGAGAGGACACTGCGAAGAGCTAGCGTGGAAAATCTTACGTGGCTGCACCGATTTAGACGAAGGAGCCGGCCGCTTCTCACCACGTCGCTCAGTGGCAAGCACACCCAGAGTTTGGAGTTTGGGCTCTTGTTTCGAGGAACTCGACAAACTCGAATGTTGCTGGAGTGTACGTCTGCTTAGCTTCCTCCTGCCCTGGCGTCCGCTCCTTTTCGCTGAAAAAGGACTCCCACCGGCTGCGGGACTCTGAATCTAAGCGCTCAGACAAAAGAAATACGAACCAAACATCCCAATGATCTACTGGCATCTTCAGTCCTCGCAAAGCACGAACGATACGACCAGCTTCATCAATGAAGGAGCGTATCTCATCAGCTGATTCCCTTTTTAGGTAAGGAAGCTCCATGAAAGCCCTCAAATACTAGGTTATGATGAGCCTCGGATTGTGGTAACGATCCTCCAACGCCTTCCATGTGCTTGCATAGTTAGCGTTAGTGGTTGGCACATCTTTAATTAAATCGGCAGCACTGCCGGTCAAACACATTTTCAAATACTGAAGTCTAGTCGCGTCAGCAATCCGAGGCAACTCATGAACCATGATCCTGAAATTATCCCGAAAACTTACCCAACCCTCATAATTCCCTGAAAACGAAGGAAGATTGATTTTGGGGAGTTTGGTGAGCCCTGTTTCCGACAAAGTAGAATTTAGAATTCCGCCAGGGAGTGTGGATTGATCAGCGATCTCAAACTGCGACAGCAAGGTCAGAAACTCGTCAAGAATCTCCTCATACGCTTGTTCGAGGGTACCGAACTCATCCTCGGTGATGTAAGAATCCCTCTCAGCATCATCCCTAGCGACAATGTCAGCATGAACCCTTCGCGCCTCATTCCAAATTTGCTTCACAGCCTCGATGCGTGCCAGAAGTATATTTTTGTTGAGAGACGCCCGAGGTTTAGCGAGCAACCGGCTATGCATGCCCCTAATTTCTGTCAAACGCCTTGTTTGTGACGCTGTCATCTTCTTAAGCGCTGTGGGAGCCATGGTAGACTGGCCTTCCTGCTAAATCAATTAGAAACGAAACGAGAAGGGATAAAAAAAAAACAAATTCGAACTGTGCTTGTACAGAAACCTGAAAATTAATTGTGCTCGAGAACAACAAACAAACATCCGGATGAATAGAGAAGTCAAAATAATGGCAGAATGCGCGGCACGAGTGTGATAATCGCCACTCAGTACCGAGAATCGACGTGTTTACGTCGCTAGCCTACGGTGCAAAGCCGAAGCGCCGAGCTGAAACACGAGACCCGAGCGCGCTCGTTAACAACGGCCGATTCCGCGAACCGCCGACCGACGCCGGTAGCGACTCGCTTACAAAAATTCGCCTTTGAAATTATTGATCTTTCAACCCAACAATCACTCACTCCTCACCCGGGGCACCATGAACAAAAGCTAATGAGTTCTAAATATATATGTATAAACTAAAATGGTGGAATGAGTGAGGGAAGGTTGGGTGAATAAATCAAACACAAAACACAATGAATTTCGCGGGAGAAAAAGGCGACTTGCCTCGGCGCAAAAACTCTCACGGAGCAGAGAGAAAAGCCGGGACAAGCCTATAGCTTTATTTTAGAACTTGCGAAATTATACAAGGTCAAGTGACACTAGGATAGACCAAACAAAAAGAGAGGAAGAACGCAATTATGACTAAACGCAATCGCCGCGAGGTACCTTTCGCACGCTGGAGAGCTCTCCTACCTTTCGCGGGACGAGACGTGGACGGCGCGACGTAAAGCCCTGGCCTTACGTGGGTGGGATGCACCTTCCTCGGTCGCAGAACGCCTCGACGTCTCGAGGGAACCTATCCTGGACCACGGGCAGACCTTTTCAGCCCTGCCGCGTAGGTAGCGATCGCCGGGTGGAGATCGGCACGTCGAGGAAGCTCGAACGTGGCCGAAGTCCCAACACACCAAGAACACACACAAACAGCACGCCGCTCGCAAAATGCACACACACTACGCGACACACCAAATACAAGGAGGAAGAGTCGATCGTCCTGAAAAGGACGTTACTAACGACTCGATTCGCACGCAGGTTACAGTGAGTAATTCGCAAGACGCAGGTAAAGGTAGCGCAAAGTCGACTGATAACTCGAGAGGAGCTGTCAGAACTGGCCGGCACGTGCTCGCGAGCCCCCAATCCCGCGCGAAACAGAGACGCCCCTGGCGGCGCGTGCATGCGCTCGCCCGCTCTCGCCGCAGCGATCGACGCGCTACGGCGCGAAATTCAAATCTCTCTAATCGATCCTACGTAACCCGAACACAGAGACTAGTGCAAAAATCGATTATTTACTGTATGTGATTTTTGGCTTCCGCTTCTCTCGAACCAAAATGTTCTATGAGGTAAATAATTAACTTCCATACGTGTGCCAAAAAATAGTACTTTTATTATCAATTTTTCTTCTTATTTGTTAAACCGATCCGTAAAGGCTTTCATATATTTCTATAACACAACACCACCTATATATGGGAGACTTTAAATCTAACACTTGATATTTCACAAGGTTGGCTACCCGTGAATTTATTCTTATCTACATAATATTAAAATTTTTTGATTTGGAAAACTATATCTACCTTGTTAAATATTTTGCTTCCTTCCTAAGTAAACCTTGTAATAGTAATTTTTGGAGTTTGTGTAAAAACATGTGGGAAGTTTGTTTTGATGCATTATTAGTCGAAAAATATGGAGTTTTTGGAAAATGTCCGTACGGATGTATATATGTGTGTGTGTGTTTTTCTCTTTATAGAGAGAGAGGTTAAAGGCAAATTCATTTGGACGATATGGCACCGACTGGTACCACCTGTGTGGGACTCTCACCCACTAAACCCTTCGCTACTGTTAGCTTTTAACTTCTAACAGCAACAGAATCCTCTCCGTCCCCCTTACCGACCCTAAGTAAGTTGGACCTGGCTCTTTCTCCGATATGACCTCCCCGCGGTAACACCGTTAAGTATTGCTTCGCGGGGGGCACGTGGCTACTGCCCACTTCTATTGATGTAGTCTTTTATCTCGCCTTTTTATTTGTGCATCATCCAACCGTATTCTTCCAGCAGCATCGTCTGGTAGTCTACTTCGTACAGCATCGTCCGGTCATCCTCTGGACAGACCCAACAGATCGCATCGGTCTGAGGAGCACTTATAGGTTCTCAACCATAGCTCCTACGTTTCTATGCATCGGGCAGGGGAATGAGAGCTCAACTCTGTGACCTACGTTCCTCTGCAGTAGTCCGAGGAGCGTTTTCTATTTACGACTTAGTGGCCTTCGTCTGGCAACATTTTACTCGATTGTTTCGCCCTGTATTTCCCTTCTTTTCTCTTCGTCCTTTCTGACTTTCTTGAGAATGGTTTTCACGTAGTTCTTTACTGCGTACCATCCATCCTCCGATGTCAGCATAGCCGTCATCATTGACTCCGGCGTCACTCTTGTCTGGAGGTAACACTCGAGTACCTCTCGCTCTTGTTGATAGCGTGAGCAGTCGTAGAAAACATGCTCCGCATCTTTGTTCGCATCTAAACATACTGGGCAGTTTGGAAGGTCGTCTATTTTAAATCGGTGCAGGTACGCTTGAAAGCATTCATGCCCAGTAAGAAACTGTCTCAGGTAGTAGCCTACTTCCCCGTGTCTCCTTTCAATCCAGTCCCCAATTTTTGGTATAAGGCGATGTGTCCATCGCCCTTTCCTGCTAGCATTCCATCTTTGTTGCCACTCATTCATTGAGTGGTGTTACAGATTTCTGACTGTGTAGTGTCATTACTTCTTTTCTTTGCCTCGTAGGCCTCCTTCCTTTCCACCACTAGGAGGTCAATGGGCTGCATGCCTGCTATAATGCACGCCGCCTCGTCCGATACCGTACGGTAAGCAGACGCAACCCTTAGTGCACTTCTCCGGTACACTGCTCCGCGCGTAGCTTTTCGCCTTTATGGCGTCTGCCTATATTGGGGCTCCTTACAAGATAATTGACGTGGTCACACTGGTTAGAAGCAACCTTCGTTTTTGGGTTGGCCCTATATTTGGCATCAATCATGATAAAGCAGCGCCAACATTTGCTGCCTTATCGCTCACTGCTTCTAGATGCTGCTTGAAAGTAAGTCGCGCATCGATGGTTATGCCTAGATATTTGGTCGTTGTTTTGGAAACGATTTCATGTCTATCTACTGTCAGTGTTATCAACTCTAGCTTCTTTCTAGAGGAGATAAGGATAGCTTCGGTTTTCATTCGGATAGGTCCAGGCCTGTTTCTGTTAACCATTCGTGTATTATACGTATTGCTTCGTCCGCTATTTCTTTAACATCTTCTATGTGTTTTGCTACAACTACTACTGCTATATCGTCCGCGAATCTTATAACCGTTGCCCCTTGGGGTAGTGGTAGGATTAGTACTCCATCGTACATGATGTTTCAAAGCGGTGGGGGACGCCTCCTGTGACTTTATAAGACTTGGTGCCGTCCTCAGTATCATACAACAAGATTCTGTCCTTCAGGTAGTCAGACATCATCCTTCTTTTGTACAGAGGTACATCTTTCTTTCGAAGTGCCTTATGTATTTTGCTCCATTTAGCTGAGTTGAATACATCTTTTACATCCAGTGTAGCAATAGCGCAGTACTCCTTTTTCCGTCCTTTCCATCTTGTTCCCTCTACCGCTTTTTGGGCAGTGTCAATCGCTAGGCTAACTGCGTCCAGTGTGGAGCGTTGCCTCCGGAATCCGTACTGGTGTTCTGAAAGTCCTTCTAATGTTTCTATGACTTGATCCATTCTGACGCAGATTATACGTTCTAAGATCTTGCCCGAGGTGTCCAGCATGCAGAGTGGTCTGTATGACGTAGAGTCGTCAGGTGCCTTCTTTCCCTTTAGCAGTAGCACTAAGCGCTGTTTCTTCCAATTAGTGGGAAATATCCCTTCCTCAAGACATGTGTTGTACAAGTCTACGAAGGCCTCCGGGTGTGCGTGAATAGCATGTTTCAATGCAATATTGGGTATGCCATCTAGTCCCGGAGCCTTGTTGTTTCCCGCTCTTTTGTAGACCATTTGCAGCTCCTCCGTCGTTATCTTGGGAATATCTTCCTCATTTTTCCCTGCTTCAGTAACACCTGTCTCATCCATTGCCTGGGGAACAGTGTAGTCACGACCCGGTTTAATAATTCCGGGCACTTGGGAGGAGGTACATAACCTCCCTTAATTTTCTTCATAACAATTTTATAGGGTCGACCCCAGGGATCTTGGTCTCCCTCGTCCTGTAGCTCCTTCAAGCACCGCCGTTTATTGTGGCGTATTGCCTTTTTCAGCTTTCGTTTAGCATCCTTCATTTCCTGAACGCGAGCATCCACTACTTCCTGGCCTCTTCCAGTTCTGTAGAATTTTTTCCTTGCTCGCCGTTCCCGTCTCCTAGTCTGATGGCATTCGCTACGGGCCATAGCAATATCATTGTTCCGCCAGTATACTGGCGGTCGTCTATTGTTTGCCATTCTTCGAGGCATAGCGGCATCGCAGGCTCTGACAATGCTTTCCATCATCTGTTCTGCCTTGTTGTTCTCCGTTTCAGACAGCTGCAGTTCCTCTAGTACATACAGAAACATCTCCTTATCATAATCTTTTGTTTTCCAACCGACTCTATTGATCGTTGTACTCGCACTGAGTCCCTGCTTTGGCTTACCTACCTCCATTATTATGGCCTGGTGGTCACTATGTGTCAAGTGTTCACTCACCCAACTGAGCCGGTAAGGCCGCGGCTAACAAACGTTAGGTCTACAATAGACCCTGTGTCTCCTCTTCTAAAGGTGTGAGTGCATCCTTGGTTGACTAGAACCAAGTCCAGGAGAGCGAATGTTTCCAGGAGCACCCGTCCTCTTTGGTTAGTCCTTAGGCTGCCCCACTCTACAGCCCAAGCATTGAAGTCGCCTGCGATCAGTACCGGTTTTCTTCCTACTACATCTTGTATGAGCCGGTCTAGCAGTTGTTGGAACTGCTCGATTGGTGCGTTGGGTGAGGCATAGCAGCTGTAAATATGTACGCCTGCTACCTTCACGCGCACAAATCCTTCTTCGCGGGTCATCGTGCTTTCCTGGAAAGCAGCGTTAGCACACGCCCGGATCGCTGCCTGGCCAGTAGTGTCCATATCCCACGTTGGTTCGTCTAGATCCCTGTATTGTTCGCATACAATTGCCACGTCAACTTCTATCTCGCGGACGTACTGATTTTGTAGGTCTTGTGCTGTCTCGCAGTGATTTAAGTTCAACTGCACTAGTTTTATTTTTCACGTTTTTTAATGGCTTCTACTGCAGCACGATAAGCTGGGCATGCGTAGCTACCAGCTGCGTGGTCCTTATTTCCGCCTGTATCTTCTTCTTTGCAGAGTACACAGTTAAGTTGGTTCTTACAGTCCTTTGCTTTGTGCCCGTCCTTTCCACACTTAAAGCAAAGCCCACTCCTGTCTTCAGTTACTGTGCAGTTTCTGCCGATATGGCCAAAACCGAGGCACATGTAGCATCTAAGTCGGCTTGCATTTTTTACCGCTTCCCTTATTCTGCAGACAACCCAGCCTATTTAAATTTTCTGCTTAGCTATTATCTCTCGTGCCGTCTTTGCTGGCATTTGAATGACGGCAGTCTGCGTGTCGCCATGTGATTTCTGCAGTGACTTTACCACTGTCTCATCCACCATTGATGGATCATCACCTGGTAACTCTCTGCGTAGTGCTTCCACTACGTCCTCCTTGCTGGTTAATACATCGAGGTCCTTTATCTCGAAGGCTACTAATTGTAAGTCTTGCGTGTGTGTGTGTGTGTGTGTGTGTGTATGTGTGTGTGTGTGTGTGTGTGTGTGTGTGTGTGTGTGTGTGTGTGTGTGTGTGTGTGGTTTTCTCTTGGAGAAAGAGGTATTAGGGAAAAATCTTAGAAAAACCATGGCTGGATTCGTTGATGGAGTCGTCGGAACGACCCAATCCCCTCCGCCAGTCGTGTGTCGGATTCGCACCGAATAAACCCATTCCTCTCACGGCCAGGTGAAAAAACACCCATCCGTAAGAGGAAACGCCCTCCTTTGCCTTTACCGACCCTTAGTAAAGGTGCATCTAGCTCCAGCTTCTGTGCCCCAGATCCCCGCGGTAAGACCGTTTTAAGTATTGCTTCGTGGGGGGGGGGGGGCAATGGCTTTAGCTCTCTTCTATTCCATGTGGTCGTCATCCTTTCACCTGTTCTTCGATCTTCCTAGGATCTTCGTTCCTTTTTCTTCGCCGTGTCCAAGGCGAGCCTGAAAACGTTGCAGCCGCCTGAGCCAGCTACATGATTGCAGCTTTCTTCCTTTTGTCCATCTCCATCTCCATCTTCTTTGCAGAGAAAACAGCTTGCTTCAAACTGGCATTGCGCCGTGCGATGGTCGGCTCCTCCATACTTATAGCAGAGAGTCGATCTATCTATTCCATTACACTCATCCTTCCAATGTCCAAAGCCTAAGCACTTGTGGCAACGCACTACCTATACTCATTTCCTAATCCTGCAACTTACGAGGCCCACGCGGATGTGTCCTATTTCTAGGAGCTCCTCGGCCTCTCTCTCGCTGAGTATCACTATGGCCATTCTAAGGCCACTCGTGTCGGGATTTAATAGAATCACCCTCCTGCCGGTGTCCGGCTTTCTGAGGGCTTCTCCTATTGCTGCTCTCATCTCTTCTTCCGTTGCTTCCGAGTCCATGTCCCTTATTTCTAGGGTGGTCTTCTGTTCTTCCTTTTTTACCTGTCCAAGGCCCAGCACTGCTTTTTCTACTTCCGCAGTAAACGCTGTCCTGTCAGACCCTTTCCCTAGCTTGAGGAGGACATCTCCACTTCTTGTTTGTTTGACTCCCAGCACCATCGTTCCAGTCGTGTCCGGGTTTACTTCCTTTCGGATTTTCCTCAGGACTTCCGCATACGTCTTATTTTGCCCCACTTTAACTAGTAGTCCTTCTGAACGCTTGTTTTTGTTGGGCCTGGCTTTCGCCAGTGGCTCTGATGCATTGTGAGAGGCCTTTAAGAAGGACTTACTTTTTTCGTCTATCTTTTCCGTTTTAATTGGCCCGTGCACGTTGGTTCTACCGGCGTACTCGAGTGTTCTCCTGATTGTATCTTTCAGGTCCGCTAAGTGGTCATCTTGTTGTCCTGGTTTGGGGGTCGGGAACCTCGATGTCGTTGGTTCTGGCGCCTTTAGTAGGTCTTGCGTATTATTCGCTTTGATTTCCTTTTTCTCTCTCTTTGTGCGCCGTTTAAGCCGTTCCGTCGCTCCCCGGCCATCTGCGTTGTTCCCTGCGTGTGTGTACGTGTGTTCGTATGTATACGCCTGTATCTCAGCTTATACTCAGTGGATTTTAACCTACCACGTCTCATTTTCTTTGTTACTAGTACATAGTGAGAAAAAGTCCGTTTTTACATTTTGTATACGCGTTTTTTTATAGTGATTATTTAGTTTTGAGATTTCAGTTTTTTCTAATAAAGTTACTGGAAAAGTTAATAAAAGTAATTAGCTTAATATGTACCTGAAAAAGAATAAAATTACCTATCTTTTTACCGCGGAAAACTTATATTACCGTTCGTCGTTTTTTTATTATGTGTATTTGTGAAACAGAGAGAGAGAGAGAGAGAGAGAGAGAGAGAGAGAGAGAGAGATGTTTAATTATATATATATATATATATATATGCAATTGATTCCAAATAATTTTATCCATTAAACAAAAAAACCACTGCCAATTCTTTCTTTCTGCCAAGGTTCCTTCAATATTATGTGTTGCTTAATATCAGAATAGTTTTTACTTCATATGTAATTCTATCAAGTTTTTTTTTGTTTGGCGGATAAAATTATTTCGAATTTACAATGAGATTCTCTTTAGTCTGATCTCGGAGTTCGAAATATCTTATGTTAGGGACCAGAGGGTGATTGTGATTTCATGCCAAATAAGATATACATACACAAATTTATCGTTAGGTATAGACAATAATCGTTATTTTATTTATTGAATAGTGAATGCGGTAAATTGGATTTACTGGAGTAATTATATCTTCAAAGTAATTTCTAAGGATAAATACGACTCGAGTCTCATATCATATTTCGCAACAATTATTTGAGAAGTAACACATTATAATTATTCAGTAATATCATAATAAACTAATAGGAGCAATTAACCTGTGCCGTCAATTACAAGGGTATAGAATATCACGCACTTCAGAATTAATAATCAACAAAAAAAAAAATCAATTTTTCATTCTTAAATAATATTGAGTTAATTACTATTTTTTTTTTAATTATTCTAGTTAAATTGCACACCTATTAATTGTGTACACAATAAGGATTCATTAATTACGACAAATTAATCAATGATATTAAAACTAATTTTATATACAGTATAAATAAATATTATAGTCTAAGAAAAGGGATTTCTCCACCTCAGCGTCCATAGGCGGGCTCCAACTAGCAGAGCAACGCGCCGGCCGTGAGGGAGATGAGATAACTCTCTATCAATTAAGAGAATCCTCCCCAGAGCTATATTATGACTAAAGTAGATATCATCTACCCCCGTTTCTAGTGCGTAGTCCGGGTGTCTTTTATACTGTATTATATTTACCGTCAGTAGAGGAAACTCGAAAAGGGATGCAGTGGAGTGTAGGTGGAGATACGCCACAATCGTCCAGCGGTACGCTTGCTTCTTGGAGATTCGAACGGCTCTCTGTGTGAGAGACGTCTAGGGGACGATTTTTGCGAGGTATACGTCACAGAACTCGCTGTGAATTGTTTCGCATGTAACTTTAACACGTTGAAGATTTTCCACACAACCTTAATCGCACTCGCACGCACAATAACAATTTATCCGAAAATACCGTCTTTTTTTAATCACGCGCATAAGATTTACACAATAACATTCACGTCGATTGCCTCTACTCTGTCGTATAGCGAAACGAAGTCGCGAAGATCTCTCCATGTGCGTCCGGGGACGTTATGTACATCAGCGCCTAGCACTGGTCGAGATCGCACTGATTCGAAGGGTCGACGATTTCTTCCTCGCTGCCGAAAGGCCAGATACTATTTACGTTATCTTGTTTATCTTCACTGCGCAAATACCCGAAATTGTACACTCTTTGTGTACCTGTATGCGCGAGGATATTTGTGTGCGAGTCCTAGATATACCGAGCTAACGGTATTTATCTATGACTATCTAATTCGTTTAACAACAAAATTACACGATTGCAAACCGTAAATCTTTTTTTTAAATGATACTAACACCTCTAAATCGCCAAGATTAATAGGAATGTTTATGTAGAACGTGTTGAAAGTGCATAAACAAAAAGTAATAAGTTTAAACAAAATTTCCTCGCAATTTTGTGTGAGTACCTATAGTTTTTCTTTGAGATAAGTGATTAGCAATGCTTAATCCACATAAAATTAAATTTGAATAATTTTTGTTTTAATAAATAAAAAAGCTTTCTTTATGTTCAATAAAAGAACAAGAAAAGTGTTACTTCGCATGAATTATATAAAAGAAAAAACGAAAGGAGCCTCGAAATTGGCGTATAAGATTGTGCAGGACGGAATCTTATGCACGTTTAGCACGTTTTATATATTCTAATCCTTAATGAACATAAAAAAAAAATCTACAGAATGACGCAATCACGACAATTACGCAGTTGCCGTCGACCATGTGCTTCATGATGCCGAGGTAGCGGGTTGCCGTGCTGCAGGGATGGCTCAGTACGAGCGGTTTGCTCTTTATGCAGGCGCCTTCCCTTCTTTGAGACGTTGCAAAATAATTACATATATATAATTAAATCTCCCCCCCCCTCTCTCTCTCTCTCTCTCTCTCTCTCTCTCACGACAGCCTCATTCGGATCAGAGGCTTTTCGGTCATCAGGCAGGACCGCAATATAAATGGAGGTGGTGTCGCCCTGTTTGTACGTAATTGTTATAAAGTTAAAATATTGGCTTCTTCCAACACCCAGGGACCAGGTAAACCTGGCATCCCTGAGTATCTTTTCTGCAGTATACAGCGGGGCGCTGCCCCCTCCATTCTAGTCGGTGTCATCTACAGGCCCCCAAAAATACCCATGCAAAGGGACACCGATCTATTTGAGGTCCTTCGAGTTCTCTGTAGTGATTTCAGTCATAAGATTATCATGGGTGATCTGAATGCGGATCTGTTGTCCGCGACCGATGACGCTACCACCATCAGGCGTCTGTCTGAGGAATTATCTCTTCAGATAGTCCGCCATGGTCCCACGCACCTCACTTCATCATCTCGCACATGGATAGACTTGATTATGACTGACGAGAACGACACGATCCGGGACTTTAGGAACGAATGGTTACCCAGTTTCGGCAAGCACTGTGTCATAGATGTCTCTCTAGATATCTACGCTCCCACTCCGGTGAATGAGCCTTTTTCTTACCGTGACTACAGGAGCATCGAAACTAATGCCCTTGTCGACCTTTTGTCTTGCTGCGACTGGTTGACCATGAATTCCATTGAAACCGATCTGGAAGGTGCCTTGAATACCCTTAATAATAATCTAAAGCTTGCAATTGATGAGTTGGCACCCCTGAAGACAGTTTGCCCTAGAAAAAAGTGTACTCCTTGGTCTGGACCTGAGCTGAATCTACTCATCGAGAAACGCAATGCCACGCGCAGGCGTTACGAACGTACAGGTCGAGCCGATCTGCTCGATGAGTATCTGCGGCTTGTCAATGAGGTCGACATGCGTTCGGCTCAAGAGCGTGACTCCTTCCTTCGACAACAACTGTCAGACGCTCTTGATGAAAATAAAAATGTATGGAAGGTAATGCGTCATCTCGGCCTCTTACCTGGGCGTAAGGAGGAGGAGTTTTTCGGTTTCACGCCGAGAGAGCTGAATGAGCATTTCGCGGGGATGTCGGCTTCGTCCCTCGAAAACATAGATGATACAATGGACACCATTTTATCAGCAAGCGAGGAGGGCTTTACCTTTAGCCCAGTCAGCATGAGCGACGTTGTCCTTGCTATTTCTCACTTTTCCTCGCAAGCGAGGGGTGTGGACGGTATTCCCTGCGGGGTGGTTGCCAAGGCTCTCCCAATAATTGGCGAATTCATCTTAAATATATTTAACTGCTCCTTCGCCCGGGGGGTCTTTCCGAGTATCTGGAAGAGGGCTCAGTTGATTGCTCTTAGGAAGAAAAGTGCTCCATCAGATGTTACTGATTTTCGTCCAATCGCTCTGCTTTGCTTCCTATCAAAGGTACTCGAAAAGATTGCCCATACCCAGATCACGGAGTATCTTGGTAAACACAAATTATTGGATCCCTTCCAGGCCGGTTTCCGTAAATTTCACAGCACA
This sequence comes from Pteromalus puparum, assembly GCA_012977825.3. NCBI lineage: Eukaryota > Metazoa > Arthropoda > Insecta > Hymenoptera > Pteromalidae > Pteromalus > Pteromalus puparum. Next base: position 19,099 of record VCDM03003261.1, read on the forward strand.
CAGACAGCGTTAATTAAAGTGACCGACGACATACGCATGGCCATTGACAAAAAGAAGGTGACCCTCCTGCTGCTTTTCGACTTCAGCAAGGCTTTCGACACCATCTCACCTTCTAAACTACTATCTAAACTGAGACAGTTGGGGTTCTCGCGGGCGGCTCTCCTGTGGATAAAATCATATTTACAAGGGCGAACCCAGATGGTAATTTCAAACAAAAATGGAAATTCAGAATGGTTAGAAACCAATCTGGGTGTTCCACAGGGTTCCGTGCTGGGACCCCTGCTGTTCAGTCTCTACGTGAATGACCTGCAGGACATACTTAACGGCACTACAATTAAACACCTGTTTTACGCTGACGATCTTCAAATCTATCTGCATACCACCAAAGATAAATTCAAGGAGGGCTTGTCTCGGCTAGACGAAGCGGCACGCTGGGTCTCTGATTGGGCGGAGAGCTCCGGTCTGCGGCTCAACTCCAGCAAAACTAAGGCTATATTCTTCGGTTCCAGAAAAAATGTTAACGATATCAAATCCTGGGACCTGCCTGGAGTTCAGTTGCGGGACGGAGTGATCGTCCCTTTCAGTGAAACGGTAGTAAGTCTCGGTGTTGTGCTGGATAGTAAACTCACTTGGAAACCGCAAGTGGATTCTATCACGAAAAAGGTTAATAAAGCCCTGTATTGCTTGCGGTTTATTAGGGGCTGCACCACCGAGACTCTCCGCAGAAGGCTGGTTGAGGCATTGGTTCAGCCTCACTTGGACTACTGTGCTGTGACTGTCTTGGACGCGTCGGACGAACAACGTATACGTCTACAGAGACTGAGTAATTCGTGTGTGAGGTTCATTTTCGGGGTAAGAAGGGATGAGCGTATCACCCCCTACCGGAGGCGTTTAGAGTGGCTTCGCGTGGATTCTAGAAGGCTGTACTTTGAGGCCATTCTCTTATATAAGGCGATTCGTATCCAAGAACCACAGTATCTTGCATCACTCTTTAGTAAACACAAGCCACGACCCTCCAGTAGGGGGGTTCCCCCGGAATTGAGCATCCCTGCATGGCACACAGAGACCGGTGCCAAGGCCTTTCAGATACAGGGTGCTCGTTTCTGGAATGCTCTCCCTTCTGCTCTGCGTCACTCGCCATCCCTAGCGTCATTCAAGGTGGCATTGCGACGGCATCTGCTTGCTCTCGATTCTTGAGCGCCCCAAATCCACAGGCACTGGCACTCCCATCTCTCGCTTGTATATTTCTTATTCTAGTCTGACTTAGCTTTTTGGCTGTAACTGTGATATAATGACTTCGTTATTGTAATGTGATACTGCGACTTAGCCTGGTGGCTGTACTGTGATCCAGCGCAATTAGATAGGTCTATGACCAAATTGTAAACTTTGTTTTATGCGCTAAATTATAATCTTGATTATCAGCGGTGTATATTCACCAAAGTATTATTTTTATTGTTATATTCTGACGTATATTGTTTGTAAAACATGCGAATTTTTAGTACCATGACTCCGTATTGAATTTATAGCAATATTGTTGCTTTAATATTATTTATGTATTAATATTTTACTGTAAAGTGAATAAAGAAGATCTATCTATCTATCTATCTCTTACTTCTCGTACTTCGCGGCCTGCTTTTTAAGAAAATTATTTAACACAGCTGTGCCCTCTTATATCATGGCCTTTTTTGACTTCCACGTCGCACTCAGGCCTGTCAGAGGGGAGGTGACACCCTTGGATATTCCGGCCTTCACGACGGAGTCGCTGAGGAATTCATTCTGTGTAAGCGCCTCATACCTCTGGAATTCTCTACCATCACATATACGCAATATACGATCCATTTCACACTTTAAACAGTTAGCAAAACAACATTTCTTCAACCTCGAAAACGCACCACAATAAACATCACCTCAGACTCAGTCTAACATCTTATTTACTAACACTTTCGAACTGAACTCTAATAACGGATATGCGGGCTTAAGGAATCAAATGACTCTGAGTTAAGATCTAAGCTAGACGTCCAACGCGGGGGATGGCTGGAATCCAAGTGTACGAGGAGGAATTCTCCTCGCGGCCTAATCCTCTGCGTGTCCTGGAAGAACAGTGGGCTTCGCCTCCTATACCTGCCTCCGTGACCCCGACACTTCCGGCGTCAAACTCGCGATAAGCGCGCTGAATATAAACGAGCGAATATATAGAGAGCGGTGGTATATCAATGGCACTACCTGGGGCTACATATCACGTTAAGGACACTGTGTAGTCGTGGTGCACTGGGGTGAGCGCGTCGTGGCGCGGTTATCTGGATTCTATCGCGCGCGATCGCATGTCGCTATAGTAGTGTAAGCTAGTGGTGCGAGCGCGAACCCCGCTCGGTTTCTTCGTTTCTCTCGTAGACTCGTGCGCGCGTCCCTCTCTTCGCGCCGGCGTCCATCTCTCTTGCACTCGTGGGCTACGCTAGGCCAACCCTCTCGCTAATATGCGGCAAGTGTGCGCGTGCGTCACTCGCACTTCGTGTTTAGACGCGAGCACTCTCAAACTCGCTTTCCGTGTTTTTGGTGTGATTCTACGCGAGCTGCATCGGTATCGCAACGACAGTGTACGCGGATGACCCGCGCCGGTGCGGCGCAACAACATCGTCTCGTGGGATAACCACACGTGGAGCCACCGTCTCTTCTATCCGATGACAGGAGGTTTACATGAACTTTCATATTTCAAAAACTTCCTAATTATAAATCATATTTTATGAAAAAAATAGTAAACACCAACATGCTTTTGTAATGATAGAGAGTAACAGAATGAACTTTTTTAGTCTGAATCATAAGCAATTACGCATATAATGTTATCAGAGATTATTAGATCATGTGACTGCTAGTATAACTTCGAATGATTCAAAAAATTTCGAAAACAAAAACAGATTCGGTAACTTCTTTATTTTATCAGGAACGTATATCGGTAATCCAAGATATATGCATCAACATTACGAAGATGCAATAGCAATTATGAAAAATGAAGGTAGACTTGATTTTTTTATCACAGTAACATACAATCCTAAATGGAAAGAACTAAAACAAGTTTGAAAAAATTTTCCATTAGGCACTACACCAAATGATATACCAAATATCTCAGTAAGATTATTTAATACTAACTAGCTAAATTCAAGCGCTCGTTTTTAATGCTCGTGGTTTGTTTATTATAATGTCTTAAAAGTATTCAAAACGCTAACATATATTTCACCATTAAGTTTACATTTGTATTTGATTGATGTTTTTTCTCAAGAAGATATTTAAGATGAGTATTTTCTAAAACAAAGCAGATTATAACGCAATCTAGTTTTTGAGGTTAGAATATATTAATATGATACAAAATATAAGCTAGAACGATTATAAACGAAACAATCATATTATTAATTATAGTCGAATGTCCAGCCATAACTAATCAAATCGAGTTTTAAAAGGCTTCACACCATCTGGTCATCTCTTTTTTAAGAGAGGAATGTTGAAGTCTTAAAAATGATATTATAAAAAACAAACTTTTTCGTAAAGTTATAGCCTTTGTGTATACTATTGAATTTTAAAAAAGAGGTTTACCTAAGGTCTACCTCTTCATCTTAATAATAAAATAATGACATTAGATGCTATCGAAAAATATATTATATGCGCTAAAATACCCACTGATGATAAAAAATTACAAAAAAAAAAAAAAATAAATAAAATAAAAAGAAGACATTCTTGTGCGTGGCAACATTGCCTAATGGTTGCAGCAATGTTGTTCTTAGCACGGGCAATATTGCTGAATCTAGCCAGTCTTGCAATGCAATGTTGAGGCAATGTTCTATAGGGGATATGTTTTAGAACTAATTGCTGCAACCATTAGGCAATGTTGCCACGCACCAGAATGTCCGCTTTTTCATTGCAAGGTATGTTGCATGGGCCACATGATTAAGATTCAGTGTGCTATAAGTCTGAGATTTATATGCATGAACATCTACATAGGTACACCTGTAGTTCAAATTTGACCACAAAATCGCATACAAATATAATCTTTAGCCCGATACTCCCCATACGTGTTCGCCATTTTTGCGATATCTATCGATCTGGCCGAATGGGAGCCATAAAGACAGTCTGACTCAAAATCGCATCAAAACCCTTCATAGACTTCACGCCGACCATTCCACCCACTCAAACTGGATCTTGACCATTCAAACTATTCGTTCATATTCTTTAGCCAGGTACTCCTCAAACGTCTTCGCTATTTTTGCGATATCCAGCCGAATGGGGGTCACAGTGGCATTCTGACCTAGAAATCGCTCAAAAATCCTTAATCGACTCTTCGCCGACTATTCAACCCACTCGAACGGGACCTTGGCTACTTAAACTATTCTCACTTACGCTTTGGTCCAATACCCCTATACGTCTTCGCCATTTTGGGATTTGTCATGTATTTTATCCAGGCTTAGAAGATACGTCGACTTTATGAGTTTCAGTGGAGGGGGACTGTTCACTTCGGTGATCTGTGAGGCGGGTCTGAAATCGTTACCCGTCGGTCAACGTTGCTACATAAGTTAACGCACTGAAAAAATATTGATATTAGATAAGAATTACAAAAGAAGTCACTTTAATTTATAAAAAACTGTGCAAAAAGTCAAGAAACTATTCATACAGTACAAATTGTACCTTATACATTACAAAAAATGCCATTATACTATAAAAAAGTGAATTATTTAAAGGACTGGAGAACTGGAGAAAACGGTCGCTCAGTTATCCGGGCATCCATCCGCTATCTTACCGTGCAAGATGCTACGAACGCATGATGCAATGTTTGTCCAAGCATCAATAGTGGTTGTCATCAGTGTCGTCACGTTGTCTGGTGTGTCGTGCCCAGTCATGTCTCGAGTCTTTTTCACTGTTCAGTCCAACGGTTGCACACGAAGAACGTGTGTTCAGCGTCGTCCCAGACTGGTTCGCAGTACATATATTCCGGTGTCGTTAGTTTGTTCATTTTGTGAAATTACTTCTGGATATACCTGCGTCCAGACAAGAAATGCTTGCTGCGTATTACGAGTAGCTGCTCTTCCAGCTTGTTCTCCGCAGCCTCCCAACTTTGTGGTGCCGCTCCGATACCGCTGATCCCGTCGCGTTTTTCTGTCGCGTTGTCGACCGCACCAGCCATAGGCCAAGCAACGAAGCATTTCTTCATGACATAAAGACAATTAGAAAACCAACTGTTGGGTCATGTGAAGGTCAGTTAATAGATGAAAACTGCACACTTTCCAACTCCTAACTCGTCTCGAGGAATTTGTTATTAACAATTTAGTGCAAAAAATCGCTTTTTTTAGTTTTTTAAGTATACAACGCAAACTAATCGAGGGATCTTATCGGTGCCATGGGAATAGTTGTAGAGGACAAAATTACAAAGAGAATGAGACCTCGATTGATCCAATCAGACAATTGGAACCGATGTTATTGCGAAAAAACCGCAAAATTCCCGATTTTGTTAAAAAATACATAACTTTGCCAATTTTTAATATTAAGAAATGAAACTTTGCACACAGGTAGCTATTAACATATATTTCATAGCTACCTGTGTGCAAAGTTTCATTAACATAATCACCTTAATTTTATTCTCTTTCAAATGCGTTATAGCTGAATTATTCGTAGCAATCGGATGATACCAAAAATCGCAAAAAACAATTTTGCAAAATTCAAAAACTGGACATAAAGCGAAACTAGTTGGCAAACTCAAAAAATATTTCTTTTCCCGAATTCAGAATCAAAAAACAAATACACATATCAAATTTTATTACGATCGGTCACGTAGTTCCAGAATTATGACTACACACACACACACACACACACACACACACACACACACACACACAATAATATGGATATAAATAAGATGGAA
>VCDM03003265.1:0-36597 GCA_012977825.3 Pteromalus puparum
ACTTTGAGAATACATCTATGACTGTTAACATATATCTAAAACTCTTATTTTCTTTAGCATAAGGTTGCATCTCTACTAAATCAGCTTGCCAAGTTTCATCTAATCCTCGAACATCAAACTTCCGTCGTGGATAGTTACGACGAGCAGGCTTATGAAGTTCCTCAACTACTGTTTCCATTATAATATTGACACTTTGACGATAAACAAGAGATTGTTGGCGGAAATGTCTTGTAAGCCTCTTTTATAGTCTCATCCAAACCTCATATGTTGAAACGAGTCAAGTTGTGAAGTTTTTACCTGTTGGGCTGTTATCAAATGATTGCCTTCAGATCTTTTTGTGAGAGTCTCTTTTATAGTCTGTATTTCCGTCTTATGACTAAGTAATTGTAAATCAATTTCATCTCTGTGTGCTTCTACGAGAGAATCCAAATCACTAAGACTTTTTTCCAGTCGAGATGTTATATCTAATACTTTTTGAATTTCCGCTTGAAGAGTATTTAAGTTGACAGCATCAGTCAAATTATAAGGAGCAGATAAATTACATAGTCTCTTATCATCCAAGTCATACTGTCCATCAGTTGTGATTTTAAAACCAAAACCAGGAGGACCACGACTACCCTCATTTTTTTTCAAATTACGTCCAAACACATCGACACTCATTTTGATAATAATGATTGTCAACAAGTTTTGCTCAGTATATATACTCTGATTCGCGTAGTTCTTCTATGATTGAGTGGATCTCATTCACATGACTAGGATTACCAGCTGATTGTTCAGCTATAAGTAAGCGTACTACAACCATGCTCAAATTGTCTGGAATGCCTTCAACATCAGAACTCTCGGCCAATACTCGGACCTCTATCTGAAGACTGACGTACTTCTCCTCGCCAACGTGTTTGAAGACTTCAGATCCAAATGTCTTCATACCTACGAGTTAGATCCTGCACATTACTATACCACCCCCGGATTTACATGGGATGCCATGTTGAAGTATACTGGCATCAAGCTTCAACTTCTAACTGATATAGATATGCTGCTCTTCGTCGAGCGAGGCATCCGGGGTGGTATTAGTCAATGCTGCAATAGGTATGCCAAGGCCAACAACAGGTATATGAAGACTGGATACGACGAGGATGAAGAGTCGAAGTACCTGATGTATTATGATGTCAACAATCTATACGGATGGTAAGATCACATTGAAATATTGATTAATAATATACTAATAAATCCTTTTGTTCTAGGGCCATGACTCAATCCCTGCCTTGTGACGGCTTCAAGTGGGTGGAAGACCTGAACAGGGACTTTTTCAACGTTTCCGATGATGCTCTAGTGGGATACATCCTGGAAGTAGACTTGGAGTATCCGGAAAGCCTGCACGATGCTCATAAGGACCTTCCACTCTGTCCAGAGCATGCAGCACCACCAGGCTCAAAGCAGGAGAAGCTGCTAACCACTCTGAACAACAAGGAGCGCTATGTCCTGCATTACGTCGCTCTCAAGCAAGCTCTGAAGTACGGTCTACGACTGAAGCATATCCATCGTGCCCTCCAGTTCAACCAGAAACCATGGTTGAAACCATACATTGACCTGAACAGCGAGATGAGGAAGAACGCAAAGAATGAGTTCGAGAAGATGCTCTTCAAACTCTTCAACAACGCAGTGTATGGAAAGACGATGGAGAATGAGCGCAAGAGAGTCGACGTGAAGCTGGTAAACAAGTGGGAAGGTCGCTACGGCTGTGAGGCATACATTGCTCAGCCCAACTTCCACAGCTGTGCGATTTTCGACGAGAATCTTGCGGCCGTCCAGCTTGCCCGCACCGAGATCTCAGTCCGCAAGCCTATCTATATCGGATTGGCAGTGCTGGACTTGTCCAAGAGTCTTGTTTACCGCTTCCACTACGAGTACATGCAGGAACGAGTGGGAGACAACGCCAAGCTCCTGTACACAGACACAGACAGTCTCATCTATGAAGTCAGCGACGTAGACATATACGCTGTGATGAAGACTGACCTTCATGAGTTTGACACTTCTGATTATCCACCAGATAATCAATTCAACATCCCTCTGGTCAACAAGAAGATAGTCGGTCTCATGAAGGATGAGTGCAATGGCAACATCATGACCGAATTCGTGGGTCTAAGGAGTAAGATGTACTCTGTGAAGATACAAGGTCAACAACCTATCAAGAAGGCAAAGGGTGTGAAGTCGTCAGTCGTCAAGTCAACCATCGATTTTGACGACTACATCCATTGTCTTCGAGATAAGGTAACGATCTCCCGACAACAAAAGAACATCCGCAGCCATCTTCACGTCATCAGGACGGAGAAAGAGCAAAAGATCGCTCTGAGTCCGCATGACGATAAGCGATACCTGATCCCCGGTCAGACGGACACGCTACCGTGGGGTCATCACATGATCGATGGGTATCAGCTTATCGAGGAAGACGACGAAGAACCACATGCGAAGAAAGCCAGATTAGATTAGGTAAGTTATACTGCTTATAAAATAAGAAGTCATGGTATTAATCATACTTTTTTTGTTTCATATTGCAGCTGTGAGTCGAACGTAATAGTGAGCAAGGTGGATGGGGCCCCCACCACTTCCTAACAACCAATCCGATGTGTGTGAGCCGCCGTCGCCGCTGGTAGTAGTGGTGGGGGAGACTATACTTCAGGAAGCCCGAAGCTCTCGAAATCATTCTCGATCAACGAGCTAAAGTGCAAACACCTCTNGGAAGCCCGAAGCTCTCGAAATCATTCTCGATCAACGAGCTAAAGTGCAAACACCTCAAAAATGGATGCTATCAACAAGATTGACAGCGGAGGATTCCTTCCTACGAAGAAGATGTCTGAGCTGCAGACCGGACAGAAGCATATGGTGACATCCCTACGTCCAGTCAAGACCAGATATGGACTGAGAATTGTGGCTACTCTGGACGATGAATGTCAGGTGTTCCTCCCTTCACGTGTATCAGCTGCAATGGAGAAGAACAAGAAGACCTTTGAGAGCATGTCTAGTCAAGCCAAGGAGATGAAACTGGCCTTAACCTCAAAAGGCGAAAATAACATTGAATTTTGTATTGTTTAATCTATTGTAAATAATTGTTTTGAATAAATAAAGGAAGTTAATGGAGAGATAGTGAACTATGGTTGTATCTCACAGGTGAGAGCGAAGGTGGGGCTCTCATTACTTCCAATAAAAAAATTAAATTTCTGTTTTATCAATCCAACTATTATGTGAACTATCAAACCCTAACCATTTGACGTATACTTGTTTTCCACGCTTCTTCAAGACTTTCTCTACAAGATAAACATCTGGATACTTCGCCTTCAAGAGCTCCTGTTCATAGAATCCACCTGTGATTGGATTGTCTCGATAGTCTTTAAGATGATACGTAACAGGATTTGTTGCAGCAACTCTAATAATAGTGAAAATCTCAGTTGACCAGTTAGGTGTATAGCCTTTCTCGAAAACTTGCTTCACTTTACTTAAACGTACCTTATCACCAATCTTAAACTTTGCCTTCTTCATTGATCTACTCTTGCTCGTAAAGAGAAGCTGAGATTGATTAGATACTTCATTAGGTTTCATTCCAATAGTTCGATGCTTGGTATCGTTGTACTTTGCAATCAAATCAGGTAGAATATTTAACCATTTATAGTTACCTTGCAAACTAAATTGAATCCACATCTTAGTCTTGAGAGTGCGATTGAACCGTTCACATATAGAAGCTTTTAAATTACTATACGTTGAGTATAGATTGATCTTATATTGTTTCATGAGAGATTGAAAGTTGGTATTGTAAAACTCTTTTCCTCTGTCTGTATGTAGATTTTTAGGTACTCGACCTTGACGAAGTATGGACTTCATTGCTCTCGCAACTTCTTCTCCAGTCTTTTTCTTTACAGGAACAGCCCATGCAAACTTTGAGAATACATCTATGACTGTTAACATATATCTAAAACTCTTATTTTCTTTAGCATAAGGTTGCATCTCTACTAAATCAGCTTGCCAAGTTTCATCTAATCCTCGAACATCAAACTTCCGTCGTGGATAGTTACGACGAGCAGGCTTATGAAGTTCCTCAACTACTGTTTCCATTATAATATTGACACTTTGACGATAAACAAGAGATTGTTGGCGGAAATGTCTTGTAAGCCTCTTTTATAGTCTCATCCAAACCTCATATGTTGAAACGAGTCAAGTTGTGAAGTTTTTACCTGTTGGGCTGTTATCAAATGATTGCCTTCAGATCTTTTTGTGAGAGTCTCTTTTATAGTCTGTATTTCCGTCTTATGACTAAGTAATTTTAAATCAATTTCATCTCTGTGTGCTTCTACGAGAGAATCCAAATCACTAAGACTTTTTTCCAGTCGAGATGTTATATCTAATACTTTTTGAATTTCCGCTTGAAGAGTATTTAAGTTGACAGCATCAGTCAAATTATAAGGAGCAGATAAATTACATAGTCTCTTATCATCCAAGTCATACTGTCCATCAGTTGTGATTTTAAAACCAAAACCAGGAGGACCACGACTACCCTCATTTTTTTTCAAATTACGTCCGAACACATCGACACTCATTTTGATAATAATGATTGTCAACAAGTTTTGCTCAGTATATATACCCTCCTTCGCGTAGTTCTTCTATGATTGAGTGGATCTCATTCACATGACTAGGATTACCAGCTGATTGTTCAGCTATAAGTAAGCGTAAACGATCAACTAATTCATTTGGATCATCCCAATACACATAATCCATTTGAGTATCTCTTCTAGCAATTTTATAACGAGGTAATCCTTTTCCGCTTTTCGCAGAGAACATAGGATAAATAATGTCTGTATACTTTTTACTATTATGAACTCGAATCGGTTCTGTGCTCAAATATTGTTTTTTGTGTGCACTGGTTGCTTCCAGAATACTCCGATAACTCTGCAAATCAGTTTGATCATACATTTTGGGCTGTCTTGCAATAAGTAATTCCATCAAACCTGATGTTTTTGGATATCTTCCATCTTTTACTTTAATGCTCCTGTCTCCAAACACTATTGGTGAGTCACCTAACATCCATCCTGAATTTTCTTTTCGAACTCCATAAATTTTATCAATATCCAGCTGATTGTTTAACATAGTCATATACTTATCAGCTACGTTACTTTGGTTGTAAATTACTTGTCTGGAAATTTTTGTCTCATTCAAATCTTCTTCTTCTTCACTAGCTGCAGTTTCAAAATCAGATTCCTGATAAGGTTCCAGAGTGTTATCATTAAAACTATCATTAGAACTTTCACTTTTAGTTATTTCATCCTTAACCTCCTTCTTTATTGCTCTACTACGTTTAGATATTTCAGATTTTTCAACAGTTTTAACTAGTTTTTCAAGAGGATCAACAATAGGTTTAAAAGTTTCACCTATTGATTGTTCAAATTTATCCTTTCCAAATTTTAACAAATTATACTTGCGTTTCACAGCATCTTGTGCTTTCACAAGCTGATGAAGTATATCCTTCTGTCTTTGAATATCCTTCATGTTGATGTCTTAACAGTCAAAGATAGACTAATGATTGTCATCTAAGTGTGTCTTATATTTATAGCAAAAGTGTCGAAACCCTTTCGATATCTACCATTGTTGATAGCACTATCCTTGTCAATCATTAAGAATCCATGTTTTCCTTCTGTCCAACATTTTGAGCATAAATCTCTAAATTGTGAATATGTCATGTCTGAGTTGACATGATCGTTGTATAAGTGTTTGAGATTCATATCATCTTGTCGGAAAACAACCAAGAGATTGACGTTATCTCTGACAAGATGTTTTGGAACTTGTGCATAAGACTGACATAGATAGAAACAATCAACTTTCTTATGTCTTCCCATACAGTAATATGCTCTAACATTGTTTTGCTTCTCGCAGGCTACATCATCGAAGATCATGATAGAGTTTGGAAGTGCGTCATCAGGTGCTATAACGTCATCATTCACACTGAACGAAAAATATTGTATACTGGGCAACGGTTCAAGAAGATCTTTTAGAAATTTGTACTTAGACTGATTGAGCGATTTGGAGTAGACGTAAACATTTTCAAACCTAACTCCATTTGGATGCGTTATGAGAGCTAGCAAACTGTTGGTTTTACCGCAGTTAGAGGGTCCACAAAATACTGCTCGAATACTATCTGGAAGTAAATCACCGTGTCGCTTATCTTTTTTCTCTGGCTCTGCAATAGTGTCAAAGTTTACTACCGGAAGCTTAACAGGCTGTTTCTTGAACATGTTTATGTAGAGAGATTAACTGCTCAACTGTTGTGAGACTATAAATAGAGGTGGTATTTATACTCTCGGTATTAGTTGTCACTTAACTTTTAAAGTGAAATGATCGTTTACAAACGTCGTGGACGAGGTCTTGTTAATCGATTGCTCAATAATCTCCCAGTTGAACTTCATTTGCCAGGATATCAATACTGTGGACCAGGCACTAAACTTACTAAACGATTAGCTCGTGGTGATCCAGGTATCAATCCTCTCGACGTTGCCTGCAAGGAGCACGATATAGTTTATTCTCAGAATCGAGAAAACATTGAAGCTAGGAACGCTGCTGATAAAGTCCTCGCTCATAAAGCTTGGCAAAGAGTTGTCTCAAAAGACTCTGGTGTAAAAGAAAAAGCAGCTGCTTTTGCTGTAACAAGCGCTATGAAGTTAAAATCTAAATTTGGAATGGGGGTTCCATTCAAGAAGATAGTGAAAGCTGCATCAAAGTCAATCGTTCCCAGCAAATGTGCTCGTAAAGTCATTCTTTCAGCATTGAAAGGAGCTCGAAAAGCTGTTAAAGAGGCTGGTGGTAAACGAAACATTGGTATTCCTCGTATTCTACCAGTCCCAACTAAAGTAGGAGGTTTCTTACCATTTCTCATACCTATATTCGCTGGTTTAAGTGCGACTGGTGCTATTGCAGGGGGAGCAGCTGGAATAGCGAAAGCAGTTAACGATGCGAAATCAGCTAAACTCGCTCTCGAAGAAAGTCATAGACATAATAGAAAAATGGAAGATATAGCTCTTGGTAAGGGTCTCTATTTGAAACCACATAAAACAGGGTTCGGCCTTCGTCTCAAGTCTGGAAATGAATTGAGGAAAAAAAAAAAGTTCGACGAAGTAAGATTACCTCAGAGAGCCCTCACCAATATTGATCTCATAAAGTATGCTAAAATCTTAAAAATCCCATATTTCCGTGGGGTATTTATGCGTAATGCTCTTCCTATTGATGGACCTCGTTATCGTGAATCTGCTATTGTAAATTTGGACGATGCTACCGGCCCTGGTACACATTGGGTAGCCTATCGAAAAAGAGGCAGTGATGTGGTGTATTTTGATAGTTTTGGTGATCTTCAACCACCTCTAGATTTAATGTTGTATTTGGGTGTTAATCAAATAAAGTACAACCCTGAACGATATCAGGACTATGATACATTTAATTGTGGTCATCTATGTCTTGATTTCTTGAGTTCGAGGCTATATAAAGGAGTGGAGAAATGATTATCAAAACAGTATCAATTTGACTATCATGAACGATTCATTAACATTGAGTCTTTCAGGTACATCTACTATACTTGAAGCACAATTTTTCCCACCAATTGAACTTTCATCGAATAAAAGCTATGTTCTTGGTTTGGTTGAACTATTAACCTTCAATTCGATTCCAAACATAGATAACAACAAGTTCTACGTTGGTAAAGAAGTAATCTATCTACCAACTGGTAGTTACGAGATTGAAGATATAGACAACTATCTTCGTGAAACATTGGCTGCAAAAAACATACTTTTCAGTCTTAAGCCTAATAACAATACTCTTCGCAGTGTAATAGAGTGCAGTCATACGATTGATTTTCGACCAAAAGATTCGATAGGTCAATTGTTAGGCTTTACACAACGACTTCTTTCGCCAAATGTCTCTCATAGCTCTGATCTACCCGTATCCATTCTCAAAGTCAACGCTCTACGAGTCGAGTGTAACATCACTACCGGTGCCTATATAAACGGTAAGAAAGTGCATACAATACACGAATTCTTCCCTGCAGTGCCACCAGGCTATAAGATTATTGAAGTTCCTTCTCAAGTTATTTACCTTCCAATCACTGTGAAAAGCATAGATCAAATTCAACTTCGTATAGTTGATCAAGACGGACACTTAGTTAATTTTCGCGGTGAAGTAATAACAATCAGATTACATTTGAAGCAAGCGTGATGGGTATCGTTTACGGTCGAGGGTATATAAAGAATCAAAAATGCCGAAAAGTAATCAGTCGTCCGCGAACGTCAAGAACGCTAACACGACAAAACATTCAGTTTCTAAAAAGCATAGGTTTAAAAGTTGGTGGAAAGTAACGTGTGTATTTTTCTGCTGTCATAATGGAAGAGATTCTAAATATACAGTCACCCGTGACATTCGATGAGTCGATATCTCATTATGAGATTCACGCTCATCAGCCTTACAACTCTTCATCTTACAATAATAGTGATGAAATTCGTATTTCAGTGCAACATCAAGACTTGTGTCTTTTGCCATCGGCTAGTTCGCTTCATGTATGTGGTAGACTAACCAAAGCTAATGGTGCTCTCGTGACAAATACTAAATTAGTAAATAATGCTATTTGCCACATGTTTGAAGAAGTAAGATATGAGATAAATTCTATAGAGATTGATAAATGTAAAAATGTTGGATTAACTACCCTCATGAAAGGGTGGGTATCGATTAATCCCAGTCAAAGTCTGATCATACAAAATGCCGGTTGGCTCGACGTTGAGGAGAAAGAGAATTTGATAAATAGTGATGGCTACTTTGACATATCCATACCTTTGAGTATGATTTTAGGCTTTACTGAAGACTATCGTAAGATAGTTGTTAATGTGAAGCATGAACTCATTCTCACTAGATCGAGGAATGATTTGAATGCTGTTATACAAACACCTACAAAGGCTGCATCTGGGAATGATCCAGCGGAATACGAAACTTTTAAGATTGACTTGACGAAAATCGAATGGCTCATGCCATATGTAGTATTATCCAATCAGCATAAAATCCGACTGCTCAATTATATTCAGAAGAGCAAATCGATTGATATGAGTTTTCGTAGTTGGGAGTTGTACGAATATCCGCTGCTTCCCTCTACATCAAGACATGTGTGGACAGTCAAAACGGCCAATCAGTTAGAAAAGCCACGTTTCATTATTCTAAGCTTCCAGACAAATAGAAAAGGGGTGAGAGAAGTTAATTCTAGTCGTTTCGATCACTGCAATATCAGCAATGTTAAACTCTTCTTAAATTCCCAATACTATCCTTATGGAAATTTGAATTTGGATATTGAACGGAATCAGTATGCTATTCTCTACGATATGTATGCCAACTTTCAACGTGCTTACTATGACAAGAGTATTGAGCCTATGTTGAAAAAGCAACACTTCATCAGCTATCTACCTCTCATAGTCATCGATTGTTCAAAGCAGAACGAAGCTTTGAAAAACGCCTCAGTTGATGTCCGGCTCGAATTTGAATCAAAAGATAATTTTCCCGCTGGAACATCTGCTTATTGTTTAATCATACATGATCGTATAGTTCAGTATAATTCCGCAAATGGCGTTGTCCACAAACTTGTTTGAGGGTATAAAAGAACCCCACACTACTAGTCAATAAATCATTTCGTGATGGAGTACTTGGTAGATATGCAAGGCTTCAAGCAACAGGGCAATGACTTCATCCTCAAGGAGTTGTCTATAATTTCTCTGAGAGACCAAAGCGAGCCTCTTGTACTGCTTTTCAAAGAACCTTTTTGCTGGCGTCGTCTCACAGATAAATATGAACGAGAAAACACCTGGTTGGAACATCATCATCACGGTATACCCTGGACAGCTGGAGAAATCGAATATACAGAAATTGGAAAGATACTTCGAGAAGCCTTGCACGATTCTAGCACCGTGCTAGTCATGGGATCTCTGAAGAAAAAATGGTTGGAACGTTTCAAGTTCAATGTTGTCGATATTGCTGAAATGGGCTATGAGATAGTTAAAGTAATAAACATACTTGATTTATTTTGTTATTTTGTCTCTTAAAAAAGTGACGACCGTTTTAAAGCCGTTAAAGAAGCTATTTGATTGATTGAAAAATATACATGTGGCCTAAGCATAGTTTCGATTTGAAACTGCTAACCTTAAAATTGAGCGCACGCGAAGCGCGCTGGATTGTGCTAGTATTTCTTAAAAATAAACGTTCTAAAATTAAAATAAATATAAGGTTTTTAACATTTTAGATTCATTGCGGTAACGATATATACATAAGCTTAACAGCTTATAATAATGCGAAAAGTAATGCCGCTAGAAACAACGATTCTAACAGTCACTTTGTAAAAGAAATGGCCGTCTCAATTATTGGAATTGAAGAATTGAAGGAAACCAGCATTAATGGAAGAAGATGCAACAGAACAAAAAAAAACCAAGCACCAAAAAGAAAAACGGATCCAACGAAGTTAGGGGCCGTTTATAGTAAGTAAAAAAATATATATTTGATATATTAATGTGTACACGCTCTTGCTAGCCTTTACTAGATTTGCCATCATTTGGACCAAATAAACGAATCGCGTTGTGTAATCTCAAGAGTAATTGCATGGGTTAAATAAATTGAAGAATAAGTATAAAAAAACCGTTGCCAAGTACATACCTTTTTTTGTTTCCTTTTAATTTGACTTTCTTATTAAATATTCTATTATATTTTATGTTCAGTTTCTATACTTTTTATGTTATTCCTTAAGTTGGTTTTAGCTAACCTTGTACATTTATTTATTTTTTATTTCATGCTGTAATTTTGTAGTTACAAATTAAAAAAAATATATATAATCATACGAAATATGATTTTGATTAAAATAAAGAAGTAATGCCTTACCTAACCCATGAATTACATATAAGTCTACATCCAAGTTGCATAGAAATAGATCGAGTAGCGTCTGAGATGTAGCTACACGCGCGCACACGCACACATCCTTACACACTTTTTCCAAAAACTACGTATTTCTTTTGTAGATACCTCAATAGTATAGTAGATTACGATACATGTGACTTAAGTAGCACTTTTTGGCACGGCGTGAGGTTAGGGCCTAATACGCCGTGCAGAAGTGTTACTTAAGTTACGAGTATCGTATGAAATTTTATAGCACAAACATAATTCCAATACTCTAAGGATAAAGCAATATAAAAGAAAAATATGTAAAAATGCTTTTATTTTCAGGTATTTTTGAATACTATTTGAAAACCGAGAAACTTCTAACACCCGTAGAAATTGAAGATCAAAAACGCGACGTCGCTGCGTGGATAGCCGCAAAGATGTGGGACCTAAATAGGCCACCTCGAAAGCAAAATAAATCTGCAAAAAAAAAGAATGACAAAAAGAAAGACAAATCTGGTGGTACAAAAGATAAGGAAACAAAAGATAAAGAAAAACTAGAAGGGGACTCTAATGATGAAGGAACCGAAGAAAGTGAAGATGAAGAAAATGAATCTAATGACGAAAGAACATATGAAGATGAAGAAGATGAATCTAAGGATGAAAGTACACATGAAGATAATAGCGATTCTGGAAATAACCGTAGTTCTGAAAGCGAAAACGATTCTGAAGATACAAGAAACTGCGATCAATCAAATCGTGCCAAAAAAAAATTGAACACTACACAAAATGTTAAAGATTAAGTAAGAAAGCAAGCGGGTGGCAATAGCCACAATGAAACCGACTGAAGGTAGTTTACATTTTAGTTTTAATCTTTTTATCCGACTGAAAGTAAAGTATGTCATATTTTAGTTCTCGTAACTTTAAAACGTTCCTAATAATTCATTAAGATGCGTGTTAAATATATCGTCATATCAAGACTTAAAAAAGGGGTTATCTTAGCGTAACGTTTTCCAAAATATGAAGAATAATTCATAGTAAATAAGTCTAAAGTAATAATTATCTAAAGTAATGATGATTGTAACTTACAATTATGTCGACCTCGAAGCTTATGTCGCGGAAATTTAATTTTCAGTAGTAGTATGTAACAAACATTTTATTTATTATTAAATATCCAATAAAAAGTGCTTCTTCATAAAACAAAAGGTATTATATATGAATATCCAGCTAAAAAATACAGTATGTATCAGGTAAGAACATGAAATTATTTCATTTATTGCGCTGAGAACTAATAACAATTATTTATTATTACTGTGAGACAATATATCGTCGGTCCCTATGGAAAGTATCACGACTCAGATTTCCAACAAAGACTAGCACAACTTGAATTTTTTGCCTTTTTCACTCCAAAAAAAATGACTAATAAAAAAAAGACTACTAAAAAAAAAAAAATTAGCTGGAAATCTGAGACGTACTAGTTTTCGTAGAGACCGACGATATAAACCTAGTGTTTCCTCGTTGTTTTGTTTAGCATTGCAAGATGACAAGATGAAGCACTATAAGAGACACAGCTTCCTTTCTTCAAAGTATAGCATTTTGGTGATAAAAACTGATAACAAGTACTCTTTGTTATCGTGAAACGGCTTACATATTCCTATAGAACAACGCGCTAAAAACTAAAATGATTCACTTGATATCCGGATATAAACCTATATTATTTCTTGATTACTTTACATAGCATTGCACGATAACAAGCGATAAGTGAATCGGCTAAGATTCATGCAGTCATCGGTTGAGCTGGTAATATCCGATAACAAAACCTCGCATAAAGTGCAACTATCTCCATAAAGCACTATAAGAGACACAGCTTCCTTTCTTCAAATTATAGCATTATGGTGATAAAAACTGATAACAGGTACTCTTTGTTATCGTGAATCGGCTTACATATTCCTATAGAACAACGCGCTGAAAACTAAAATGATTTACTTAATATCCGGATATAAACCTATATTATTTCTTGATTACTTTATATAGCATTGCACGATAAAAAGCGATAAGTGAATCGGCTAAGATTCGTGCAATCATCGGTTGAGCTGGTAATATCCGATAACAAAACCTCGCATCAAGTGCAACTATCTCCATAAAGCACTATAAGAGACACAGCTTCCTTTCTTCAAATTATAGCATTATGGTGATAAAAACTGATAACAGGTACTCTTTGTTATCGTGAATCGGCTTACATATTCCTATAGAACAACGCGCTGAAAACTAAAATGATTTACTTAATATCCGGATATAAACCTATATTATTTCTTGATTACTTTATATAGCATTGCACGATAAAAAGCGATAAGTGAATCGGCTAAGATTCGTGCAATCATCGGTTGAGCTGGTAATATCCGATAACAAAACCTCGCATCAAGTGCAACTATCTCCATAAAGCACTATAAGAGACACAGCTTCCTTTCTTCAAATTATAGCATTATGGTGATAAAAACTGATAACAGCTACTCTTTGTTATCGTGAATCGGCTTACATATTCCTATAGAACAACGCGCTAAAAACTAAAATGATTCACTTGATATCCGGATATAAACCTATATTATTTCTTGATTACTTTACATAGCATTGCACGATAACAAGCGATAAGTGAATCGGCTAAGATTCATGCAGTCATCGGTTGAGCTGGTAATATCCGATAACAAAACCTCGCATAAAGTGCAACTATCTCCATAAAGCACTATAAGAGACACAGCTTCCTTTCTTCAAATTATAGCATTATGGTGATAAAAACTGATAACAGGTACTCTTTGTTATCGTGAATCGGCTTACATATTCCTATAGAACAACGCGCTGAACTAAAATGATTTACTTAATATCCAGATATAAACCTATATTGTTTCCTTATAACTTTATATAGCATTGCATGATAAAAAGCGATAAGCGCATTGGTAAAACCTCCAGCTAATTCGTCAATTCAGCTGGTAGCATCCGATAAATAAACCTTGCATCATACGCAATAATTATTATAGAATACTATAAATAGTGCCACTAGGCGTTACTTGAATTGTGTGATAAATGCTGATAAGATACTATCCATTTCTTAGATACTAAAAATGTGTAAAAATCCATATAAAACCAGATAGATTTAACAGCAAGATTTCACATCAGCAATGTATACCCGGTAAATTACTATAAATCATTTAAATTCTTTCCATATCAGAAAACCGATTTTATAAAAAGTCATAAAAAATTTTCACTTTATAATATCTTATAAGGAGTCTACTGTAAATCCTATCGTTTATATCTGATAACTCCTGATACCTTTATAATGGTACCTCGTATTTTATCAAGATTTTCGGGTGCAAAAACCTCGTTAATTTCGATAAAAATTTTTGTTTATAAAATTTTATGAGGTATTTTTAACAGGGAAGGAAATATGCACATTACAATAATATCAAACCTTTTTGTACGCTTTTTGTTTCTAGACTTCCTTTTTGAGGTGGGACATAAATACTTTCCGATAGCCATTTCTCCAATAATCCGTAATAAATACAGATAACAAAAAAATTAATGTTCAACACAAACTACTGCAATTTTATAATTAATATCTTTATCAAGAATTGTACCTACACGATATATTCAGACAAGTAATGTTGAGATAAGTCAGAAACTTGCGTAAGCTTGCTCAGCGAGAATAGTATATAAGGTATACTTATCACGCGAGTTATGATGAGGTTCGTAGCAAACTGACACGATCAAACCTGAAAATATGGCGCCCGCTCAACGTGACGACATATTATGCTCTATGTAACTATCTCTAACTATCAAATTATGCTCGATATTTTGCATATTTGATAATCGAAAAAGTAAAAAATTGTATACTTGGCTAGCTCTTTAGAAGAATGGTAAAACCCTTTCACTCCAGAGAAAGTATTATTCATATTATTTATTTTGTTTTTATGTGTTTTATATAATGTTCATCATGGTTCCATCGAAGAGACTCTAAGGTGTCAGAGCCAATTTTCGTGCTTAGCAACTGCTCTCACACCGTACATCTACGGCTGTAATAATAAAACTCTGAATAAATAGGGATCTTTAAATGGTATAGTATGCATAAATACATGAGCCAAAAGACTAGCGATAAGCAATACCTGATGAAAAATAGTGCACCAATGTGTTGTTAGATTAAGATTACAGCGTGCAAGGCCCTACGGCGTGAGAGCACTCGGTGCGCACGAATGTCTGCTCTCTCACCGTAGTGCAGAAAACTCCAAGAGAAGACTTATATAATTATAAGACTTCTCTTTTGTGACCTCTGTGATATTGAGTGTTGCATATGCACAGGACAAGAAAATAGTTGCATCAGGGCTTTCGAGACATGATATTTCGTGTATTTATTGAGGAGAGTCTATACGGTGTGAGAGCCACAGTTGCTACTCGGCGGATGCTCTTACGCCGTACACCTAGAAAGTTGAAATTACGGAAGTATAAAATAATAGTGGAAGGTTTACAAGTTTATACTGTTCAAGCAAATCCCTGTCACGTTATATCGTATTCAAAAATAATATACTTGCATGCATATAACAATGTGTTACTCGCAAATACAATTGATAACGGGAATGGCAACTTTGTACAGGTAGTAGAGTAGGACTGTATTAAATATAACAAATTAAAGTATCAATAAAACCAACCTGATTTATTAGTTGGTGAGTATTCTAATCTCTCAACCTCAAATTAGCCTCTCTCTACATTCGCCAGAATTTTCAGCAGATTCTGCCCGAGTACCGTCACCCATGGGAGGAGTTTCTGCGCAGAATCTAGGATAGATTCTGCCCACTGAGCAGAAAATTTGCCATGTTCTGGGCAATGGCGCCTCAATTTTCTACAAGGGCAGCTGAGTTTCAGCTTAGTTTCAGTTGAGAATCAGCAAAAGCACTTAGCTGGGCCTTAACGTGATAGCAAATTTTTACCGTTAACTTTCTACCAGGGTGATTTTCTTGTATTTAACGTTGACAAAATGATGTATTGTATATACAGAACTACATAGTTACTTAAAAAATATTTTTTCATACACGCTGTACAGATTTTTTTTTTTTTTTTTTTTAAGGTGTCCTCGAGTTAATATAGCTTATATTTAGAATTAAACGAATGATAAATATAGAAATAAAATTCTATTTTTCACTTTGGCCGTAATCGAAGAGCGTCAGCTATCTCCTTAATTGTTTCATATTGGTAAATTAATGTTTTAAATTTATATTGTAGTACCCAACGCACGCAGAAGCCTTCCAGCAGACCTGGGAAACGCTCCGGTTGTGCTACTGTACAGAATGCAAGTTTATCATCTGCATGAGAAAGTAGGTGATCTAAAAAGACAACAGAAATAATTATTTCTGTTGCCGTGTGTGTGTGTGTGTGTGTGTGTGTGTGTGTGTGTGTGTGTGTAGTAATATATATATATATATATATATATATATATTGGAGCAAGATGATCAAAATTAGGACAATTCTAGTAAGAGCCGTTGAATTTTGGAACGATTTTTTAAAAATCTCCCACTGTGCGGCGTGTATTAGCACCCGAGCGTAGCGTATCAGACTATTTATATCACGAGTATCGTACGCTATTTTATAGCACTGACTAGTATAAACCCGCTGTTACGCCTATCCGTGGCCTAAACAGTCCATTTTTGTAGCGTACAGTTAGCGCCCGAGCGTAACGAGGGCGATCCGCACGGTGCAATAATGGACTATTTATGCCACGGATAGGCGTGACATAGATGCGAATTTATGCCACACAGTGCTATAAAATCTGTTTAAAGTGAATAAATCGAGGTAAATTTAAACCGCAAGTGTACTTTGAAACCCGACAATTCCTGATCCCTGTCGAGTCCAAACTAGCCTTATATTCACTCTGCTTTGGAAGCCGAGTCTACACCCCGCTAAGAGGACGTGCTGGTAGCGGAGCAGTTCGGTAGCAGAAAGAAAAACAAGGTAAGTGATCTTTACACACCACTAGGCTTCGCGCCTCAAATTGCCATCTCTTTCTCTCTTTCGCTGTAATAGATCAGGGTGTAACGAATATTATCTCTCTCCGAGAGATCAATGCAAAATCAATCCGTAGTTCTTTCATAACGATTAGAGTGACGTCCGGCCTTAGGAGTGTATAGGAAGCCTCTGCCATTCTGGCTCTTAAACAGGTACTTTCGCACTATGAAAAGGTATCTTTTCACTGTACGAAAGTAGTCGGAGTCCGGATCGAACACTCAGATTTTCACATTTTAAGGTATAAATTGCTGATAAATTAGTTATAGTATATATATAGGACTATAAGGAAACTTTTATTCAAAGGCTTAGAACATTTTACAAAAAAAAATCATTAAGTGTGTTTTTAGTGAAAGATGCGCTGTTTAAGCGATTTAAATCAGTGAACACTACGCAAAAAATGCAAATAAAAGGTAAAATTACCAACTTGTAACCCTTATAACTCGAAGAGAATCGATCGACTCGATCTGAAAATTTACAGGTGACATCGTGGCGACTTCTAGAACATATTACCCAAGTTTGGGCAAACATTTCTCTTTCACGCACCATTTACCAGAGAAATACCCATATGTATCATAAAATGCTGATCTTCTCATAATAATTAGTTTTATTTACGGCTTAACTATAATAGTCACTTTATTTCCTGAAAAGCGGGACTAAAGTAGCTTTTTATTCCCTCGTGTATTTTTTGTTCCTCATTTGCGGTGATAAAGCTACTTAATTCCCGCCTATGCGAAAGTAGAATTTTAATTTTAAAAAAATTTTAATTTTCTGACAAGTTTTTAATTTTTTGAAAAATGTTAGATTTTTCGAAAAATAAAAAAAAACATTTAATTTTAGAAACTTTTGAAAATTCAGTCGTATTGACTTAAGTTCTACTACTTATGGGAATAATGCGACTATACCAGTTAAGTCGTGAATAAAGATTTATATGCAATACAGGACTTTAGTCCCTTGTTGCATAATGTACTCTGTGAAATGCTTCTAATTTTTGAATTTTTACTTTCAGTAAATTAACAAGTTAATTGTACATAAATCAATGCTAACAATAGTCCCACTTAGTTATAGTGTAAGTGAGGGACCAAACGACGACAATAGTAAAAGATAAGGCAACCGAGCGGCTTAGATTCATAACACTTGTACGCAGAGATCGACAAGCCAGTGCGATGACTCACTTAAGCTCAACAAATAAACTATGAATATATCATACATCTTTTTTTTCGAGAGAGATGAAAAAACGAGAGACGACGGAATCGAAAGAGACAATATTACACAAATTTTGAATGCAACATTAATAATAAAAACGATACAACAATTACGCAAAATCATAAAATTATAAATTAACAATAGTCAAATTGTAAGAACGCCCAATCACAAACAAGCTCACGATATCTCACACGTACAGCGCCCAGTACTGACTATAGGCCAGAAGAATGAACAACGGAATCATATTCTTAAAAACCACTTTATGAACAAAGTAGGAGAGACATGCTAATTACGATACGACAACGGCCACACATCCGCACATGAACATAACATCAGATTTCAACCGATACAACTCTATAATAAAAATCGGAAAGCAATAGTCAAACAGTAACCACAACATTTTACAGCTGTGCAAACAATAGAAGTCAGGACAAAAGCACCGCGAGCCTAGGAGCAGGTGCGCAACAATTTGGAGATGACAGCCACAAGCTAGAAGAGGAGAAGTGGCCTAGATACAGAACGTTGAATGGCTGTATCTAAGCATTCGCGCAAGGCGACATTTCGCAGAATTTTAATCAAAATGATAGTATTATAATGCCTGAAAATAAAAATCAAGAAATAGCCAGGGCAGAACAAAAGCTCCCGTAAACCGGAGCAATTGCGCAGCAATATGACTAGAAGACGATGGGTGACAGCTAGAAAAAGGAGAAGGCGGATAGCTACGGACACCGAATTTTCGAGAATGACAAGCACCAAAGATGCACGAGCAGAGAAATGATCTAGGAAGAAGATCAGACCTTATGTACGTGAAATATCAAGTTTCCAAATATTGTCATATAGAGGAATTGAGCTTTTTGATTGGAGTTATCCGTCAAAGTTATTACCAACACCTTTATACCTGTTTGTCGTAAAAAAAATGCAGCCATACAAACTATAAAAAGGCCCGGATAGGACCGCACGATCTCTTAGTGCTTAGTATCTCTCAGTACGTTTAGGTACTCCACGTCAGTACAATTTAAGGACTTAAAATCATTTTGATCGAGTCGACTTATAAAATTCTTTAAAAACCCGACTTTGAGGAAATCAAGCTTTAAAACATATTTTAATCGTTTAACACCGTTTCTCAAACCAATCGTCTCTCGTATCCTCAAGTTAACATTATACTGACGCCTTTATTGAGGACAAGCAGGTAGCAGAGCATTCAGCCAAGCAGAAGCCGGGGCTACAAAAGGTAGGTGTCGACACAACATCTATTATAAGCTAGCCCGATACATACACCCTCTCTCACTCTCTCTCTCTCTCTCTCTCTCTCTCTCTCTCTCTCTCTCTCCCTTCAAAGGTCAAGAAGAGGCCGGGACACAAGGCCTACGTGAGGAACGGAAGGGTCCTCATTCGTTCCAGTAACGATGAGGAGAGAGCCATCATCATCAACACCAAGGCTGACCTGGATGCTTTTTTAGCCCAAACGCCGCCAGAAGACTCCAACACATACACCTAAACGCACTTCAACCACCGTCATCATCGACATCGTCCGCCACATCTTCATCTAATCCCAAGGTAACTCTGTCTGAAGGTCTAAGGGTCTGCCATTTCAATGCAAATTCACTAACGGGTCACATTGAGATGGTCAGACTCTTCCTGCCCACTCGTTCTCCCTTCCACGTAATAGCTGTAACTGAAACTTAGCTCTGTGACAAGATAACATCCATCCCTTCACTGGATAATTAAATACTATACAGACGCGACAGCAACAGGAACGGTGGAGGTGTGGCCCTCTACATCCATCATTCATTGACAGCTAGTGTTATTTCATCGTCGAACGGCGACTGAGATATCTGCAAAGGGAGTATCACCCATCTTCGTGGGAGTTATGTACCGTCCACCACATGCCCCTTTCATTCAAGGCTCTAATTTCGTAGAAAAACTCACCACCCTTATGCACAATTATTCAACGAAGGTCATTATGGGTGATTTTAACTCCGACCAACTTTCCTCATCTGAAGATGCCAACTTCATCAGGGCTCTCATTGACGAAAACTCACTAAAATCGATTCCCTATGGTGCTACTCACCATAAAAAGGAATTTGACACCTGGCTTGACCTCTGTTTAATCGATAAGCAGGATCGCCTACTCTCACACTGAAAGACAGAGACCCCATTCAACAACGGACATGACCTCATANTGCAGATTCCACGCTACGTACCTCAAACATACTCCTACAGAAACTACAAAGGAATTTGTGCTGAGAAGCTAAGGGACTTCCTTAGCACATGTGACTGGTCATCTTTCGCAACGTCATCACTCGACGAATGCATCACCTTCCTTAACGCTAACTTAACGATATAAATAATCTCGCCCCATTACGAACTGTCACTCCAGGACGAAAACGTCACCCGTGGTTTACCACGGTTCTTCGTGACCACTTGACAGAACGTAACAGACACTATAGGCGATTTCGAAGAACTCGTCTACTCTGGANTATTTCTATCGACTAGCAAGGGACGAAGCTCATCGACGGGTCGAGGAAGCCAGGCTGAATTATTATTATTCACGCCTGTCAACCCTGACTGATGTCGCTGAGATTTGGAGAGAGCTTGAGAACCTTTGAATAACTACTTCCAAGGCACCCACTCCTTCTCGCTTCTCCTCAGATGACCTCAACAAGCACTTTAGCTCAATTTCTAGTGATCCTCACACTCCTGCTGTTGAGGATTATCTGCGTACCCTTGGGAGTATGGATTTTCCTGAGCACTTCAATTTCAGGACTATAACGGAATCGGACATATTAGCTGCTGTAAATTACTTCAGCACCCGGGCTAGAGGTAGCGACGGCATCCCACAGGTTGTTATTTCCAAAGCACTGCCTACACTCGCTCCCTTATTATGTCGGATTTTCAACCTGTCCTTGAGCGAGGCTCGCTTCCCCTCTGCCTGGAAGCTGTCGCTGGTGCGAGCACTAAATAAGGTCAGTTCACCAACAGCCCTGACTGACTACCGGCCGATTTCCCTCCTCTGTTTCTTGTCCAAGGCGCTGGAGTGGCTGGTGCATAGGCAAGTCACTGAGTACCTCGAATCAAGACTCTTCCTTGACGATCTACAAACTGGCTTCCGCACTGGCCACAGCACACAGTCTGGCTTGATTAAGCTGGCTGATGATATCAGGCTTTGTATAAACAGGAAAAAGGTCACGCTTCTTTATCTCTTTGACTTTAGCAAGGCGTTTGACACTGTATATCACGTCAGGCTCCTCAGAAAGCTATCCTCCTTCGGCTTTTCCAAGCAAGTCATTGGCTGGCTTGCCTCTTATCTCACTGGAAGAAAACAGGCCGTCATTGGTGACAACAACGAATACTCCACTTTTCGCCTCCTTAACATCGGTGTGCTACAAGGATCTGTTCTAGGTCCATTGTTGTTCGCGTTGTACATCAGTGACATCGGCTTCTGCCTAGATTCTGATGTATCCCATTTAATCTATGCGGATGACTTGCGATTTCGGATGATATACAGGCAATGCCACCTGGAGGAGCTGGATTCGTGTTCTGCCAAGATGAGTGCTAACGCCGACAGGATAATAGGCTGGGCTGCGCAAAATGACCTCAAACTTAATGTCCTCAAAACTAAGGCAATCGTCTTGGGCTCACCCTACTATATCAACATCTTACCAACTGTAGCTAACACCTTTATCAACATAGGGGGAGCCCGGGTCGATTTTGAATCATCTGTGCGCAATCTGGGATTGGTGCTTGATTCCAAACTAACGTGGAAAGAGCATGTTACACAACTATGTAAGCGTGCTCACTCATTAATGTACAGGCTATATTTCTTCAGGAAGAGCACCAATCTCTGGCTGCGCAAGCATCTTGTGCAAACGCTCCTATTTCCAATCATTGACTACTGCTCACTCGTATACTGCGACCTAACACAGGAACTTGACACTAAACTGCAGAGACTAGTAAACACTGGAATACGTTACATCTATCGTGTAAGGAGGGACGAGCACATCTCCCCTTACAGGCGTGAGTTGCAATGGCTTACCACCGCCGGACGTAGGAGGTACTTCGCGGCCTGCTTTTTATGAAAATTATTTAACACAGCTGTACCCTCTTATATCATGGCCTTTTTGGACTTCCACGTCGCACTCAGGCCTGTCAGGGGGGAGGTGACACCCTTGGATATTCCGGCCTTCACGACGGAGTCGCTGAGGAATTCATTCCATATAAGCGCCTCATGCCTCTGGAATTCTCTACCATCACATATACGCAATATACGATCCATCTCACACTTTAAACAGTTATCAAAACAACATTTCTTCAACCTCGAAAAGACACCACAGTAAACATCACCTTAGACTCAGTCTTCATCCCTCATCTCACCAAATCTCATCGCGCTCATACTAAACATAATCTCTCACACACTCAAACAACAAAACAAAAAATACCTATATATATACTGATTTATTAGCATTTTTCGATAAATTTAATTTGTACAACATAATGTACAGTAATAAAGACTAATCCAATCTAATCTAATCTTCAAAGCCTACACTGCGGTTGAGTTTCAACAAAACAGAATATTTGGAACCCACATTCGTTCTCTCTTCAAAATTTATAAATTCAACTCGATAGTTGAATTTATAAACTTTGAACAGAGAACAAATGTGGGTTCCAAATATTCTGTTAAACGATTTTAACGAATTATTAAGACTTTACGACATATAGAGTTACGTCTCATTTGGCTCGATTACCATATTAACGAACATATATACTGAACATTAAAGGGGGAAATGTAATCCGACTTCACCAAATAATAATCGGAATGTGGAGAGATTATTGATAGTTTAACATCAATAACAAACAATAATATTCCTTATAGAAGGCAGTTTCCCGTACCGGCATTTTCCGCCGTTCCATTGATCGCGGGAGTGTCTAAACACCGAAGCGTTCAACTCTCATTTAAGGCCTGAATCGTTTTCCGTGTTTACTCTTAATACAATAACCACTAAATGATTCATCCGTTGACAGTGATCATAGGACTTAAGACGTAACAACTATAATATTTTTCAGATTCAAAAATGTTTCTAGCGATAAACCATGCAGTGGATAAACTTAAAAATTGACATAGTTCGTAATTACAATATAAACAAATTATTATTGTAAATTTAAGTAAATCATTATTGTTGTCGAATGATATAAATCTTTCACCATATAAATAATCAAAAAATACTTTTAAAAATAACGTTTTTCAAACAAATGTTGTTTAATCAGTGAATTTTTTTTCTAATTTTCCAAAACAATCCCACAACACGAATGTCTTTATTGCGTACATTAAAAATCAAGTGGCGCGGCAGCGCCACGAAGGCGAGTTTCAGAAGCCTGCGGCGACCGCGACACTATTTACTTCTATATTGGGTTCTCGAATTTTCAATTCAATATAACAAATATTTACATTATTGTATCTGAATTTTCTTGGCGTATAATCATATTTGTATGCCTAAACTATGATTTCTAATCGATATATTGGCAAGAAAGCAGCTTTCTCTACAATAAATAAGCATGTCTCAACAAAAATGCTCAGATCCGTTTCGAGATTTTCTTCAGCCCAACAATGTTCAGACCATGAAGTTAGCCGCATATAGCTAGTGTTAAGACCGTGAATTTAGCAGCACATATTGCTTTCCCACATACTTACACCAGTGAGATTACTGATGTGATCACATATATAAAGACCAGCGAGACTACGGGTGTGATTTCATTAATACATCATCCAAGGACGACGTCCAGGTATACAGGAGTGGCCGATGACGAGGTCTAGGTGGTTCGCACCGTGGCTTATGGTGTCTAGGTGTAAAAATCATTCGAGGGCGGTGTCTAGGTGTACGGGGTGGCCGATGACGAGGTCTAGGTGGTTCGCACCGTGGCTTATGGTGTCTAGGTGTAAAAATCATTCGAGGGCGGTGTCTAGGTGTACGGGGTGGCCGATGACGAGGTCTAGGTAGTTCGCACCGTGGCTTATGGTGTCTAGGTGTAAAAATCATTCGAGGGCGGTGTCTAGGTGTACGGCTCGGTGTACGGGGTGGCCGATGACGAGGTCTAGGTGGTTCGCACCGTGGCTTTTGGTGTCTAGGTGTAAAAATCATTCAAGTACGGTGTCTAGGTGTATAGGGTGGCCTATGACGAAGCATAGATAAATTCACATAGCTGGTGCGCTCCATGGTTTTTGGTATGTAGAAAAATAAATTATACGAGGACAGCGTCTAGGTGTACAAGGTGGCCGATTAAGAGATCTAGGTGCGGTTCACTCCGTTGTGACAGAACAATCAGTGGTTTTATGTTAGTGATGAAATGTTATAAAAAAGCCATGACCAAAAGATGCTAAAGATGCTTATATTTTATTTTTAGCAAAAATATGAAATACTCATAAAAATTTACTAAAAAGGACTGAAATCTCTAAAAAAAATTAACTTTTTAAAAAGTAAAAGGTTAGGCGAGTTTGATATATTCCGCGAAATTACAGATTAAAAAGAACTGAGATCAATCAAACAAAGTCAAGTTTATTATATTTAATCATAACGAAGCAAAATATTGTTTTCTTTAATCAAGGGCTTACTTAACTTAAAATTAAGTTGTATAATGATCAATTTGGAACAACTCTCAAGATACTTACTACGTAACTTGCCATGCCCGCTTCATTTTGTTTTCTGGTAAACAACTAAAATTTTCTTTTTATGTATTAGAACGCGATACAAACACCATGAGTACAATGAAACGGGCAATGGCAAGTTACGTAGTAAGTATCTTGAGAGTTGTTCCAAATTGATCATTATACAACTTAATTTTAAGTTAAGTAAGCCCTTGATTAAAGAAAACAATATTTTGCTTCGTTATGATTAAATATAATAAACTTGACTTTGTTTGATTGATCTCAGTTCTTTTTAATCTGTAATTTCGCGGAATATATCAAACTCGCCTAACCTTTTACTTTTTAAAAAGTTAATTTTTTTTAGAGTAGTATTTTCAAGGGAAAGAGCCATCACCGAATACTTTATCGCCAAGACTATTATGAAAATCTTCAATTATAAAGATTTTTTCACAATGTTAAAAAACAATGTGCAATTTCTTAACTTACAAGAAGTCTTACGGGGACCTAACCACCTTGAATTTTCAAACAATGAAAAATCGAATTTAATTCCATATTAACATTTAATTGTTTAAAAAATGTATTAAACAAACATATAAACACAAAAAAACTATAAAGAACAAGAAACAATTTTGATATTTACCAAATACCATGTACAACATGTCTTTGAAAGCCAAAATTCACAATTTTCATTATTTCACTCACCGTAGGATTACTTCAGTTTTAGGCATGTACGAGCACTAAAACTTCACAAACATGTTTGAAATACTCATTATTATGGTCCGAGTGTGGGGATTTAAAAATAAATTAAATATTAAAAAGTTATCCTGAATTTAAACAAAATATTTGACATTTTTAACATTTTTAAACAAACATTTTTATTGAATTGGAGATAACTTTTTAAGATTAAATTTATTTTCAAATCCTCACACTCGGAGCATAATAATGTGGAAGGGAGATGCGCCCAAAATGGGATGTTTTCCTGAATGGGATGTTTTCAGTTCCCAGCATCTGGCGCGAGATGGCGGCACTTGCGCGCGGCAGTTAGGTAGTTTTTGGTGTTCAAAAAGTCATGCTCCGTGGCCCTGTCACGCGGGCGAGAGGGAAGACCATGGCTCACAACGTTTTGTTTTTCTCGTGTTTGAATTGCCAAAAATTAATTTCTGCTTCCTGCCAAGTCGATATCAGATAAGTTCAATTAGTTTTACCGCCATATACGTTTAGTTCAAAGTTCGGACTTTCAAAAAAACCTGTTGTTAGTGCTGTATCTTGCTCCGTTCCGCTGTATAACCTCAAAACGTAAACGTAAACGACCTTGTTTTCCCAGAATGGGATTAGACTTTTTGTCCCAGTATGGAATGTGTTTTAGCATCGCATTGCCATGCCAGTTATTTGACTTTTGAATGTAAGGTGAATCAAATGCTTAAAATAGTCAAAAAAAGCATTGTTTAGCCTGTAAATGCTTTGAGGAAAGCTAGAAGAGAAACTGCGATTGATTTCGGTGCATTTTGGAAATATTGATAAAATTGACGGCAAACAAGGATAAACTGGCTCAAATAAGAATTTTTCACTTAAATCAAACAATTTTGATAGTTTTAAGACGTTTACAATGTATACGTATCGCATTTGTTAATACTATCAAAAAATTAGCTTCTACGGTTCGGTTTCCGGTTATGGTTCCTGGTTATTTCGCAAAATTAATGGCATCCCTGTTTAGAACATCAAGAGGCCCTTTACAGCAAGCAAATCCTCCAGTTTGAGCGACTTTTAGTGTCCTAATCTAAAGCTATAGCGAAATTAGCTAAGTCGTTCCATTCTGGGCGCATCTCCCCTTCACATTATTATGGTTCGTGTGTAAGGATTTGAAAATAAATTAAATCTTAAAATGTAATCTTAAATTTAAACAAAATATTTGTCATTTTTAACATTTTTAAACAAAAGTTTTGTTTGAATTCAAGATAACTTATTAAAATTTAATATATTTTTAAATCCCCACACTCGGACCATAATAATGTGTATTTCAAACATGTTTGTGAAGTTTTAGTGCTCTAAGATGCCTAGAACTGAAGTAAGTCTGCGGTGAGTAAAAGAATGAAAATTGTGAATTTTGGCTTTCGAAGACATGTTGCACTTGGTATTTGGTAAATATAAAAATTGTTTCTTGTTCTCTATAGTTTTTTTTTGTGTTTATATGTTTGTTTAATACATTTTTTAAACAATCAAATGTTAATATGGAATTAAATCCGATTTTTCATTTTTGGAAAATTCATGGTGGTTAGGTCCCCTTAAAAGCCATACCTGGGCTAATTTTCTTAGTTTTTTAAAAATTTTAAGATAAATTTTTTTTTTTTTTTGTTAGATAGTAAAAATTTAAAAAACAATTTTTAAAAACAATCCAAACTTATTCAGATGCCAGTGGCCCCATGGCTTATGGGGGGAGCCAAACTCACAAGGGGTTAGCTGGGTTACTTACCTAGACACCAGACAATAACAACAGTCTGGAAAAACTTGGCAACAAAGACAGCAGAATGCTCGATACCTGGGATAGAATCCAGGCAGCAGTGAGTACCGAGCAAAAACTGCTGGATGCCATCGAAGAACGTCTAGAAAATGCATACGGAGTTGCGTTCACTGCACACAATTTGCACAAGTGCGTGAAGAAAGACCTGAGGCAGTTGCAGTCGACCATAAAACGCTTTATCAGCGCAAGGGAAGGGATAAGAAAAATAATGGAGAGTTTAAGACTGATGGTACAGAGTAAGACGAGTTCCAGGCCGATGCTGACGAGTGTCCAGCTGTAGAGCCCTTTGACACCTAGCAATGTGAAGAAAAGAAAGAAGCAGTCACCTGAACAAGAGATTTCCTCTGAAAAGAAGAAGGATGAGGAAAAGAAGTTGCAGTATCGACAGGAGACGACATCTTCTGACACGCTACAGCTACCACTACTCCCGTCAAGGACAACAACGGCCTGGTAAATGGTTGAAACGAGGAAGACCAGGAAGAAAACAGAAAAAGAAGCCAAAATTAATGGTAATGCAAATTAAGATCCAAAAGGGGCAAGAAACGCAAGCTACCACAGGTGAGACCAACCCGTCCGGGGGTCCTTGTCATGAAGCCTGAGGACGGAACGTCGTATGCCGACATCTTAAGGAAGATGAAAGCGGAGTCCAACCTGGTGATCCTTAACGATAGTATCACTAGAATACGCAGGGCAGCAACAGGAGACTTGCTGCTGGAACTTCAACGCACAGCGGAAGGAAAGACGTTGCAACTCCGACAAGCTGTCAAAGAAGCGCTTGAAGAGGATACCAAAATGACTGCAAGACTTAGTGGCCTTTGAGATAAAGGACCTTGATGCAAGGAGGACGTAGTGGAAGCACTATGCCAAGAGTCACCAGGGGATAATCCATCAATGGTGGATGAGACGGTGGTAAACTCACTGCAGAAAGTATATGGCGACACGCAGACTGTCGTCATTCAAATACCAGCAAAGACTGCACGAGAGATGATAGCTGAGCAGAGAATTAAAATAGGCTGGGTTGTCTGCAGAATAAGGGAAGCGGTAAAAAACGCAAGCCCACTTAGATGCTACAAGTGCCTCAGATTTGGCCATATCGGCAGAAACTGCACAGTAACTGAAGATAGGAGTGGGCTTTGCTTTAAGTGTGGAAAGAACGGGCACAAAGCGAAGGAGTGTAAGAACCAACCCAACTGTGTGCTCTGCAAATAAGGAGACACAGGTGGAAATAAGGACCACGCAGCTGGTAGCTACGCATGCCCAGCTTACCATGCTACAGTATAAGCCATTGAAACACGAAGAAAATAAAACTAGTGCAGGTAGACTTGAATCACTGCGAGACAGCACAAGACCTACTAAACGTGGGATATGAACACTACTGGCAAGGCAGCGATCCGGGTGTGTGGTAATTCTGCTTTCCAGGAAAGAACGATGCCCCGCGAAGAGGGATTTGTGCGCGTGAAGGTAGCAGGCGTACATATTTACAGCTGCTATGCCTCACCCAACGCACCAATCGAGCAGTTCCAACAACTGCTAGACCGGCTCGTACAAGATGCAGTAGCAAGAAAACTGGTACTGATCGTAGGGGACTCTAATGCTTGGGCTGTAGAGTGGGGCAGCCTAAGGACTAACCAAAGAGGACGGGTGCTCCTGGAAGCATTCGCTCTCATGGACTTGGTTCTAGTCAACCAAGGAAGCACTCACACCTTCAGAAGAGGAGACACAGGGTCTATTGTAGACCTAACGTTTGTTAGCCGCGGCCTTACCGGCTCAGTTGGCTCATAGAGAGTGAGTAAACACTACATACATAGTGACCACCAGGCCATAATAATGGAGGTAGGTAAACCAAAGCAGAGTCCCAGTGTGAGTACAACGAACAATAGAGTCGGTTGGAAAACAAAAGTTTATAATAAGGAGATGTTTATGTTATCTTTAAAGGAACTGCAACTGTCTGGAACGGCGAACAACAAAGCAGAACAGATGATAGAAAGCATTGTCCGAGCCTGCGACACCGCTATGCCTCGAAGAGTGGCAAACCATAGACGACCGCCAGTATACTGGTGGAACAATGATATTGCTATTGCTCCTAGCGAATGCCATCAGACTAGGAGACGGGAATAGCAAGCAAGGACAAAATTCTACAGAACTGGAAGAGGCCAGGAAGTAGTGGACGCTCGTGTTTAGGAAATGAAGGATGCTAAATGAAAGCTGTAAAAGGCAATACACCACAATAAGCGGGGTGCTTGAAGAAGCTACAGGACGAGGTAGACCATGATCCCTGGGCTCGACCCTATAAAGTTGTTATGAAATAAATTAAGGGAGGTATGTACCTCCTCCCAAGTGCCCCAGACCGCCCACTGTTCCCCAAACAATGTGATGAGACAAGTGTTACTGAAGCAGGGACAAACAAGGAAGATACTCCCAAGATAACGATGGAGGAGCTGCAAATGGCCTACAAACGAGTGGGAAACAACAAGGCTCTGGGACTGGATGGCATACCCAATATTGCATTGAAATATGCTATTTACGCACACCCGGAAGCCTTCATAGACTTGTACAACACATGTCTTGCGGAAGAGATATTTCCAACTAATTGGAAGAAACAGCGCTAAGTGCTACTGCCAAAGGGAAAGAAGGCACCTGACGACTCTACGTCATACAGACCACTCTGCATGCTGGACACCTCGGGCAAGATCCTAGAACGTATAATCTGCGTCGGAATGGATCAAGTCATAGAAACATCAGAAGGACTTTCAGAACACCAGTACGGATTTCGGAGGCAACGCTCTACACTGGACGCAGTTAGCCTAGCGATTGACACTGCCCAACACGCGGTAGAGGAAACAAGATGGAAAAGAGGGAAAAAGGAGTATTGCACTATTGCTATACTGGATGTAAAAAATATACTTCGAAGAAAAGATGTACCTTTGTACATAAGAAGGGTGATGTCTGACTACCTGAAAAACAGAATCTTGTTGTATGATACGGAGGAAGGCCCAAGTCCTATAAAGTCACAGGAGGCGTCCCCCAAGGTTCAGTACTTGGCCCACTGCTTTGAAACATCATGTACGATAAAGTACCAAGCCTATTACTATCCCAAGAGGTAACGGTTATAAGAATCGTGGACGATATAGCAGTAGTAGTTGTAACAAAACACATAGAAGATGTTAAAGAAATAGCGGACGAGGCAATTTGTATGTCCAGCGGCCACAATAGTGGTTCGTGTCACTTTCATGTGGCTGCCTACACCAAAGTTTTTTTTGTGTATTTTGACCCTCTGAATCTAGATAACTTGGGTGTTTTTGCCGCAGGTGGTCACATTAAAAGTTATTAACAATTTTTATAAACAAATTGCGATTTGCCGAATTTCACCCCGGGAATGACTTTTTTCTGTTAATTGGCACATTCTAAACCAAAAAGAATAACATAAATTTTTTCGTAAAACGCTTAGTTTTCGAGATATACGATATACCAAAAATAGGGAACTGGATTCAAAGAAGACACGGGAAAGTAGACTACTGCCTCACACAGTTTTTTACCAGGCGTGGATGCTTTCGAGCGTACCTGCACCGATTTAAAATAGACGACCTTCCAAACTGCCCAGTATGTTTGGATGTGAACGAAGATGCGGAGCATGTCTTCTGCGACTGCTCACGCTATCAACAAGAGCGAGAGGTACTCGAGCCCCCCACGAAGCAGTACTTAACGGTGTTACCGCGGGGAGGTCATATTGAGAAAGAGCCAGGTCCAACTTACTTAGAGTCGGTCAGGAGGACGGAGAGGATTCTGTTACTGTTAGAAGTTAAAAGCTAACAGTGGCGAAGGGTTTAGTGGGTGAGAGTCCCACACAGGAGATACCAGTCGGTGCCATATCGTCCATAATTAATTTGCCTTCAACCTCTCTCTCTATAAAGAAAAAATAAACACACACACACACAATATTGTATTACCTAGCCCCTCTTCTTAATTATCTATGCAGTTCTAACTTCCGTTAGACTAATTCTTTTAAGACAAATCGGTGTGAAAATATAAAAGGCTTGTATGTACTATTTGCAACACGAAAAAAAGTAAATCGAAAGGATACACAATTTGAGAAAAAGGAACAAATATTTCAAGTGCAAGTTCAGAATTACAGTGCAAGTTGTTATTATTGAAATCAATCAAAAGTCGTTTATTTTTCAAATATAGGCTGGTGACAAGTTCAGCGTTAAACGAGATATCACATTATTTCTTATATTAGCTCGTGTTGAACGAGAACTCTTGATTATTTGAACAACCATCAGACGACAATCATGGCACACAACCATCAATATTCCACGTAGACGATCAACACTTAATTCTTGGTCTGGATTGTTCCGGTACTGCGTTCTCAATGTACTTGTGATAGAACATTTTTTTGGACTTTCCGATGCCTCCAGAAACGTTCTATTTAAAAACAAATTTCATTAGTATGTACTATTATGAAAATCAATTTTAATTAAAAGGTTAAAATCACTTATATTGCTATATTAAAACAAGTACTAGGCAAAGTCGCTCGCTTTGCTTGCTTATAACATATTTGGATAAGATTTTTCTACTAGACACTTAATACAACAATTTATATTTATAGTAAAGAAAAATAAACTCTAGTATGATCTTTGCTGTTTGGCATATATTCTAGTTAGCCCTAATATGTCAAAGCAATTTTTTAAATATTTAAGAAATACAAAATTTAATAATTAAGAACATTTTTTAAAATTATTTGTAACGTTTTTAAAACATTAGTAGTAGTTATTCCAGTGCTATGGCATACCCAAACGGCAAACATCGCCAAAATGCTGGGCCGCCAGTCCACTGATCGCTAGTATGTAAGTAATAGCTAGTGTAGTAACACGCATGGGAAAGGGGACTCTGTCGCATTTATGCAGCAGATACAGGGTGATAAAAAATCAGATACATCAAAATATTTATTAAAATTCTAATAAAAAATAT
This sequence comes from Pteromalus puparum, assembly GCA_012977825.3. Lineage (NCBI taxonomy): Eukaryota > Metazoa > Arthropoda > Insecta > Hymenoptera > Pteromalidae > Pteromalus > Pteromalus puparum. Next base: position 32,301 of record VCDM03003265.1, read on the forward strand.
TTTTATCTTATATTTTATTCCCTTATAGTTTTATAAAAATGTGTGCGATGTGATATTTCACGCAATTTTTTACCAATCGGGCTAAAATTTTAGGAGAGATCACCTTTTGTAAAAAGTAAATATCTTTTTTTTATAATCTCGATCCTCAACGTCGTTTTAAAATGTGGGTACAATTTGTTCGATTTTTACGAGTATTCAAAAAAACTTTCTGTGCTACTATTATCTCAGAAAGGTTTTAATGAAACGGGTTACAAATTTGTGTGCTAACTTTACTAATAATAGTAAGCTAACATTTTTATTCTGGGCTTGATCCTGCACATATACGTAGAATACGGTCACCCATAAAAAAATTTTTTGACAAACAAAATAATATTGCATATTGCATATGGTTATACCACTTTAGATTACTATCGAAAACCACTCCTAAATATTTGAAGTTTTGAACTCTAGTTTTACATTTCTCAAGAATGGTAATTTTCGGAGTTTAAGTGTATTGATTATACATTATTTCTGCCATACTTGTTGGCTATAAGTAAATCAAAATAGGGTTCATGTCAGGTAGCTTTAGTTCTGCGTTAACAGGTTTTACGTTATTTACACTTAGATTTTCCCCATTTTGCAAAAGAATGTATTCATGTTTTGTGCTATTTTGATTTTGTCTTTGATTTTTTCATCATTAATTTTTATGTAATTTATGGCATCATTAAATCTTTTAACTTTCCCGATTCTTGTATTTATTATTTCCCAAGGTTTTTTGGGTTATTCGAATTATTTTGCATTAGGTTTATTTCATACTTCAGTTTGGCATCAGTGATTACCTTATCCAAGAGTTTAGCATAGGTTTTATACTATGTTTCCAGCTAATCATTCTGGTAATCTAGTTACCACAAATTGTAAATAAATTCTTTAGTTTCACATGACCTTATTATTGAAACCGTAGTCCAGTTTTTTCTACCAGTGTGTCTTGTAGCCTTTTTTTGTTTTTGACAATTCAACGCATAGCTTCATCTCATTTAACAATTTGTCTACAGCCGAATTTGTATCAGTTATCGACATAATTTCATCCCGAACTAGAAAATTATTTTTGAAAGAACTTAAAAAGATTATTGTATTCAAAATTACAGTATACGATTATATATCGTCCAACATAGCGGAGGGACGCAAGCGTCCTAATAAGTGTCCCACTTTTCTTGTGTGTCATTCTGCGGAAAAAGTGGAAACAGCAGTGTGCATCATCTGTGATTAGGCTTTTCACATTAACTGTCTCAACCAGATATCAGGCACCTTTAAATACTCGGGGAAACATCTCATAATTTGTATCTAGCACAGTGTGAAACTCGAATCAAGCTACGTTTAAGACCTTTTCTTACAAAAATGCTGTTAAACAACCGAAACCTTTGTAAAAAAAGTACCTAAGATTGAAACGGTCACGACTTTTCTCGGTCCTGTAGTAATTTAGATTTATGCAAAAAATATGTAATTTAATGATTTTACTAGAGAAAAGCAGTGAATGTTTACTAGTCTGTGTCGTCTTTCTGACAGCAGACTAAATAGAATGATTTTATGTAATATTTATATAATTTAGTCAGGTCCGGGATACGAGGTAGTGGAAATTAACACAATAATAAGACTATAATTTTAACCACATAAATATATTCAAATAGAATTGAGAATATTGCCTTGATTATTGCATATATTCAGTATCAGAAAATGAAATAAAATAGTAAATCCGCTTTTGATTTTTACAAACGAAAATATAAACAGATACGCTTTATTTGCGTTATCTGATGATTCGAAGTTTTACAAATGTTTGGTACTTGGTGAAATTTGTTGAAGTCTAGGACAGATACGCGTTAAATTGCGATATCGTGCCTGACTAGATAGTTTTTATAAATATAAGAGTATTCGAAAATTTCTTTAAGTCTTTTGAAAGGAACTGAAATTGTTCTAAGTCCAAGACTGATACGCTTAAATTGCGATATCTTTGCTTGACTAGAAAATTGTATAAGTCCTTCAAAAGTGAGAAAATATTCTAAGTCTTTTTACTACCAAGGCTTAATGGTTGCTCTTGGTAGGACTAGTGCGCTGATAATTGCGCTGGAGCTAGTGACTGGCCATAGGCCGCGCAGGTCCTTATAAAGGCTACGGAGAGAGCGGGACTCGAGCCGCCGAAAAAACGCTTACATACAAATATATACACACACATTCACACCTATATACAAAAACCATTCATACAAGTATACAGAGATGCGCGCGCCGCGCCGCCGCTACGTCATCTTCCCACTCTCACGCTGTGCACGCCGCACCGCTCGCTGCGCTACATGTATAGATATACGCGCTCGCTGCTGCCGCTGAGTATAGCTATATCGCGCTCGCTGCTGCCGCTGCCGCGTGATGACTCCCGCTGCCGCCGCTACTGCCTGATGGCACTGCTGTTGTTGCTTGCAGCTGGCTGATCAGCTGTGGCCCGGAGCGTCGGTGAGAAAAGTGGGAGAGTACGCTTATTTGCGTGTAATTTTTCTAAAAAGGAAGTCGCGAGACTTTAGTTTTTTATAGTTTTAAATTGAAAACCCTGCGGAGCTGGTGTGGGGTGTTACAAGATAACGGTACAAAAAAGTAAAGATAGCCAGGTTAATATTAAACAGTCAGTGATAAATTGTCTAACTGCACAAAAAAACATTCAAGCCAAGAATATCTACATAAATGAGAAAGATAAAGTGATTATTAATTGTACAAGTGTAGATAGTATAGCATTAACAGAAAGTGTACTCGAAGGAAAACTAAAAGGCCTCTGCAGTGTAAAAAAAGATGAACTAAATAATCCAAAAATAAAAATCGACGGAATAAACAGTAACACAAATACGAGTATGTAAGAAATCGAAATGAATATCAATACTAGAAATTTCAGTGATTTCCCAAGGATAGGTGCTGCACATGTACATCAGTAAATTCAGTAAACATAGCACAGTGTTAATGGAAGTACACGGAGAGAAGTTTTCTGCATGAAGCGCAGTGCCCGAGAAGCGCACACAGCGCTTCGCAGTGTACGGCACGACGACGCGCGAGTCTACACTCCCCACTACCTTTCTATCACCTAATGATGCCATACAGACTCGCACCACATTAGCGCTGGTCCGTCGCACACTGCATGTTGTGACCATGTGACTCGGGTAGTGTCACGTGGGGCGCTGTGGGCGTTCTCTGCGGGGCAACGCAAGTCTCTACACGCTTGGTGTGACAGCGTTCAATGTTAGAATTTTCTCTCCGTGCGCGGAGCATGCATACACCCCGAATCGGCGTGCACGGCACGGCGAAGCGCGGTGCGCGCACGGCGAGGCGAGCTGAGCGTCTTTCGGGCACTGCGCTTCATGCAGAAAACTTCTCTCCGTGTACCTGCCAAAATATATAAATATAGGAGAAAGTAAAAATAGAGTTTTCGTAAGCTATCAAAACTGTAAAGCCTACGACTTAATAAACATTAGTCAGTGCAATAAGTGCTTATGTCTATTGTACACTCACCGGACAAAATAACTTTGAATATTTGGAACGTCAGCCATGACACCTCCCATAAGAAATACATAAGAAGTGTCATGGCTAACATTCCGAATATTCAAAGTTATTTTGTCCGGTGAGTGTACCTCACTTATTTTATGCATATTAGCATATCGTGTGATAAACTTTGATTTTCAACAAAAATATTGGCCAACAAGTCGTTTTTTTACAAAATAATCGAGTCGGTATTTCCAAATGCTCGATTTCAGTATCTCTTTTTTGTTCAGTGTAACCAGTGGTAGGACCGTGATGTTGGCCGCAGCAAGTGTTTTAATTCATTATTTACAATTGATTATAATGTGGTTGTGGTTTTTTAACTTGGTCACATATTTATTTGATGCTTATGTTTGATTATCAATAAAAATATTGACAAAACACATGCTTTATTCGTGTTATGTCTCATATTTATATACAGTACGCTTGGTCTGGCCCGTGGTTAGACCGTGAAGTTGGCCGCTGACAAGGTGTATTGGCTTGATAAGAAACATTGCTTTCCCACATTTTTCTTCATGCTGCCTGCAATATCAAGTGACGCGGTAGAGGTTGCCGGTGCATACTCTGCGTTCCGGAACAATAATAGTAACTAGGTAGCCAGGGTAGCCGATGACGACGTCTAGGTGGGGCGCACCGTGGTTTTTTTTGTGTTTAGGTGTGAAAATCATTCAAGGGCGGTGTCTAGTTGTACAGGGTGGCCGATGACGAGGTCTAGGTAGTTCGCACCGTGGTTTTTAGTGTCAAGGTAAAT